>JADRCD010226330.1:3455-43776 GCA_019843815.1 Montemys delectorum
GAGAGAGAGAGAGAGAGAGAGAGAGAGAGAGAGAGAGAGTCCTATTTAACTGTGATGCACTAAACTAGAAGCCATGAAGAGAAATTGCCGAAACAATTTACTTGTAAGATAATTATAAAAAGGGGTTTTGCTTCTTCCTGTAAATGTTAGACTTGTGTTTTGTGCTTCCTGCAAATGTGTCAGGTTCGTTCTGCTTTGTGAAGTTATTGGTATTTCTTCAGGGCTTGCCGAGGTGCCAGATTGGGCATTGTGGTTTCTTCAGTGTTTAGTCAGGCTTCTTCCCTGTAAAGTATTCCACTGAGGACTCCCTGCTGTCCTTACTCATCATAAATTACCTTCATTTGTGTCTATCTCAAAATACCTTTATTTCTCCATCAGTTTTGGAAGATAATTTTTCAGGTATAGTGTTCTTGATTTACAGCTGTTTAGTTTCAGGACTTAAAAGACTTCATTCCATTTTCTTCTGGCTTTTTGGTCCCCCTCTTTTTTTTCTTACCTACTACCTATCTGTCCATCTGTCCATCTATCCAATAAATATGTACTCTTAGGGTGACTCAGTGCCAAAGCTGGGGAGATGATGAGAGTCCCTGCCCAGCCACCTAACCTAGCTACACCGGTTCCCTACCTTGCTCATCACCTGCAAGGAGTGGCACAAAGACACAAAGGCAGCTCCAGCCCCAGGACCCCTTGGTCTCTTCAGCCTGCTTCTGTTGGCAAAGTGAGGGTGCTCATGTGTCCAGATGGGAGACTCCTCCAGGCTGCCTCCCCCAAAGCCAGCTCTGCCATCCTTCAGGTAGAGCAGAATTCGCATCAGCCCAGCGTGGTCTCTTTTTGGAGCCACTCCCCTGCAGCCTGCAGAATTGGCTCAGAGATAACTGAGCAAGACACTCAGGGGTTCTGGGTACCCTGAGCAGGCTCTGCAGTGTAAGAGAAGGATTTCATGTGCATTCCTTCAGCCATGTAGGTTTCCCACTATGGAGCAGAGGTGCCACAGGAGGCTGTTCAGTGTAGTACTACTTCTGAGAGCCACCCTGCCTTCTCTAGTCCCTCATGGTCTCTCCCATGATAGCAAGCAGTGGAGGTTCCCCCTGGCTCACTTTCTGCCTGCCCCCTCTGGCTAGCTAGCATGAGTCAGAGCCTGGCTGGCTCCTATCTTGAGGAAGGAGCTCCCTGAGTTTGCCCAGGGGGCAGCAAATCAGTAGCCAACCAAGCTTGGCTGCCTAGGTTCTGGACAGCAGAACAGTGTAGTCAGCCTGATGGGAATCGCTGAGGCACCAGGCCTGTTCCTGTCTTGAAGGTCAGGATGTGACCCTAGGCCCCTCCCGGAATCCAGGCTCCCGCCTGTCCTTTGGGGACCCAGTGAGATAACCCCTGCCCGGCGGCCCCTGGTTTGTCTACAGACTTCACACACACACACAAACACACACACACACACACACACACACACACACACACACAGAGAGAGAGAGAGAGAGAGAGAGAGAGAGAACAGGCAGACAGACAGACAGACACACACACACACACACACACACACACACATAGAGACAGATACACACAGACAGACAGACACACATAGAGACAGATACACACAGACAGACAGACACACATAGAGACAGATACACACAGACAGACAGACACATACTTCAAATGCCACTTTCCTGGGGTTCTTGGCTGCCACCACTCATCTGCCACTCACATACAGGAAATCTGATGGTTCTAAAGTCATGTGGGGATGGACAGGAAAGCCATCTTTTTGTGCCAAAGACTGACAAAGGAGGCCAAAGTTCAGGAGAGGCAGTGCCACCCCCAGTAGACCTGTTGGCCCAAGCATGTGACCTTTCGGCCTTCACTCTGAAGGCCAGAAGAAGGTGTTGGGGCCTCTGGAGCTGGAGTTACAAGCGGGTGTGAGCTGCCTGATGTGGGTGCTGGGAGCAGAACGTGGGTTTTCTGAAAGGGCAGCAAGTGTTCTTCACTGCTGAGCCATCGCTGTAGCCTGACCTGAAACTTCTAATGCTTCTGCATCTGCCTCTCAGGTGCTGAGCTCCTCTCTGTTTATGAGATGTTGGGGATCAAATCCATGGCCTCATGTAGGACAAGCACCCTAACAGCTGAGCTCCATGTGCAGCCCCCAAATCCCTTCCTCTCCACAACCGGTGAGTATCTCCGTCATCCACAGCCTCTCATCCTTGCCAGCGTGGCTAGCTCCATCACTCACTCAATCATATCGATTCTTGGCCTGTGAGTGGCTCAGCTTCATTTTCTGTCTCTACCCTTGACCACAGCAAGCACCCAGGAAAGAGTTGGTAGCAAAGGACTGTGCCATGGACCTCGTTCTTGGAGACTATCAGGAAGGAAAGTAAGTGCTAGACAGGTCACGGGCTCCTTGGTGGTCAAAGCACCAAGACTGAACGGGATCACAGGCAGATAGGCCAGGAACTCCACGAGACTCAACTTCCGTTAGCCTGCCTCTTCTCCATAGGGTTCAAACTAGTGTGAGGTTTAAAGAGTAATCGAAATGGAAGATGTTTGGAAACTGGGTCGTGTCTACGTATTTACAAATGAAAAATGGAGTCCAGAAAAAAAAAGTAGTAACTACAAAATTTACAATGCCAAACTAGAGCTTTTGCTGTGGGCAGGTTCTGTGTTCTGCTTTCTTTATCCTGAAGTCTCACAGTAACCTGAGAGGTAGGAAAGATTATCATTGTCTCCATGTTTCCCGTGGGAAGACCAAGGTTCAGACAGCTTTGCCAACAGAACGATGTGGCCGTGAGATTAGCGGAGGTTCAGCTGAGGACTGACTGGCTCCAGAACCTGCATCCTTTTTCCTTGGTTTGTTTTTTGAGTAAACTCTCACTACATTGCCCAGGATGACCTAAAACTTGTAGTTTTACAAGCTATCCTCCTGCCACAGCCTCCTGAGTAATTGGGATCTCAGTCTCCTACTGCAACGCCTGACTAAAAGCTGTGCTCCTAAACATTGTATCATGGTCACATTTGAACATATTCATTATATAAATGTGCATTCATTTATGGAATATATTAATTATTTGGAATAGGCCAAGCCATGAACTAGATTCCATAGTTTCATAATTCTTGAGTGAGCCTCTGAACCCAAGAAAAATATGAGGGGTGCGCCTTCAGCAGCCCATGCACTATGTAAGGTGCAGGCCAATGACAGGCCCAGGACTGAACCCTGGGTCTCTGGGACCCCAGCTCTTTCCAGTACCCCTTCAAATGCATATCCTTCAGAGTTCTAGGGCTGGGAGCCTGGCCTGGTAGGTTAAAGGTCACAAGGTCAGTTGGGAGGTGAAGTGGCGGCTGCTCCGTCAACCTTTAATCCCTGTGCTTGGGAGGCAGAGGCAGGCAGATCTCTTTGAGTTCCCAGACAGCCAGGGCTACACAGAGAAACTCTGTCTCAAAAACACTAAAAAAACTAAAAATGAAAATGTCCCGCTGGGCAGTGGCACACGCCTTTAATCCCAGCACCTGGGAGGCAGAGACAGGAGGATTTCAAGTTCGAGTAGCACTTGGTCTACAGAGTGAGTTCCAGGACAGCCAGGGCTACACAGAGAAACCCTGTCTCAAAAACAAAACAAACAAACAAACAAAAAACAAAAACAAAAACAAAAAAGAAAATATCCCATGATCTACAGAATTCTCTGGAAGGGGCAGAGAGCTACAGGGAAATTCTGTTGCCACAAGCACTGGAATCCTTGGCCTATGCCTTGAGTTACTGTGGCACCCCACACAACACAGCCCTAAAAATGTTTCAGTGGTTGCCATTGCTCATAGATAAAAGCAAAGTTCTCAATAACTGCCATCTCTCCAGTTCTGCTCTAGGTGAACCTCAAGGTTATGTCAGAATCTGAGGGGGCAGCTCCCTCCCTTCCACCTACATACCCTCTCCCCTGCTGTGCCCACTGTCTACCACACTTGGAGGTCCCAGCTCCTCTGTGTTGTCCGATCCTCCAGGAAGCCCTGCCTAAGCATTTATCAGCTGAAGTACCCTGCCTGGATCCCCTGCCAGAATACCAGCCTTGTGTGTCCTGGATGGAGCTGTCTACACAGCTCCTATGGCCCAGAAACCTGGGTATCTGGCTGAAGCCGTCCTCTCCCTGGCTCTGCTATTAGGGAACCCCAAGATCACCCAGAAGAGCTGCAAGGCCCTAAACCTCAGAACCAAATGAACTGACAGGAAAGCTTCTTATTTTCCCATGCTATTACTGACTTGAAAAACAATTGCTATGCATGTGAAAGCCAAATAAAATGTATTTGGTGCTATCGGTACTTTGGGGATTATCAAAGCCCGCAGTCCTTGTGGCAGGCAGGGCCCCCCGATATTGGTGGTCTGGGCACCTTCTTATCACTACACAAAATGCAAAGCAACTCAACAGTTTTAGGAGCAGGTTAGCCACAAATTCATTCCATGCTCCTAATTCATTCTTGCGGCCTTAGTCCGCCTCAGCTAGGCGTGGGCTGCAGCCCGGCAAGCCAGTGAGCCTGAACTTGCCTCTGAGGTCCCTAGGAGTCCACTGTGCCCTCTGACTTTCAGGTCATGTTTTATTTCTCAAGGCTGGACTCAGTTTCCTCCTCCAAGAAATGAGAATAATAATGGATCCTAATGAGCCCCACCATGTCTGTATCCATGGCTAGGGATGTAACTCAGTTGGTAGAGGGTTTGCCTAGGAGGCACGCAACCCTGACCCTGAAGCCCAGGGTCATGTCAGTAAGACGTGGTGCATGTGCCTATAATCCCAGCACTCTGGAGACGGAGATGGGAGGATCCTTCGCTATATAGCGAAGTCGAGGCCAGCCCAGGCTACATGAACCCTAATTCGAAAGAACAACTAATCAATCAAACAAAGCTGGTTCCTAGCTGATGGTAGGCCATAGACTGATGCCTAGCATACAGTAAACATTTGACAAATGGGCTTTCACTGCTCATAAGAGACACATCTAGACAAACCAGAGGCAGGCTGTTGGAGACTGAACTTGAAGCTGGCTTGCTGGGTTTGGATCACAGAGGATGCCTGGTGGAGTCACAGATGTTTGAGGTGAGGGAGACTGGAACTCAACCCTTTCTCCAAAGCCCAGCTTAAAGTAGAGTCCTGTCCTCTGAAAAGCTATGAGCGCACCATCACGCCCCGTCACTAGCTGCATCTAGGCACATGCTCCCTTACTTCACACTGACATTTTCTATCTGAGTCCTTTAAAAAAAAATTTTTTTTTTTCTGGCCAGGTGCATTCCTTTAATTCCAACACTCTGGAGACGGAGGCAGGTGGATCTCTGTGAGTTCAGGGACAGCCTGGTCGTCTACAGAGTGAGTTTCAAGACAGCCAGGGTTACACAGAGAAACCTTGTCTTGAAAAAAAAAAAGTGTGTGTGTGTGTGTGTGTGTGTGTGTGTGTGTGCGCGCTCTCGTGCGTGAGTGTGTGTGTGCAAGCGTGTGCGTGTGCGTGCATGCACACATGCACGCATGCTTGAGCACAAACAAGCGTGCATGCATATGCTCACATGTATTAGAAGTCAGAGAACAACTTGAGGAAGTTGTTCTTTACGTCTCTTATGTTGGTTCGGAGACTTGAACTCATATCATCATGCATGGCAGCTCACCAGGTGAGCCACAAGCGCCTTCGCCCATGAGCCACTTCACCGGCCCTCCAACTGGCTCTCGTGTTTTCCATAAGATCCTCCCTTCTACCAAAAGGCCTCCTCTCATGGGCGGGCGGGCCCTCCCAGGACCTGTCCCATCAGTCTCATGGATGAGGCTCTAGTAAAGCCCCCAAGAAAGCGCCCTTCACCCCGTCTCCTCCGCTCCCACCAAACCTGCCTGAAGTACTCACTTCTGGAAAATCCAGGAAGAGAACGTGGACTTCATGCACAGCATTAGCAACCCGAGCTACACAGCCCTCAGAGACCTGGCTGGTGGTGTACGTCACCTCACCCCTTGTGGGGTCCACAGGCTGTAGATCACAACCGACTCTTTCTGCAAGACCTGCAGGGAAAGCACAGTGGCAAAGCAGTTAGGAAAGAGGAGGGCAGGGCAGGAATGTTCGTCAAGCGTGGGCAAAGCAACACTTAACACTAGGAGGAAAAAGTACTAACTGTATTCTTATTCTCTTTAAGAATTGTTGTTGTTGTTGTTGTTGTTGTTGTTGTTGTTGTTATTTGGAGGCAGAGTTTGTAGTAGCCCAGGCTGGCTTCAAGCTGTCATGTAGCCAGGGAGAGTCTTGACCATCTGATCTTCCAGCCTCTGCTTCCCAAATGCTGGCATTCACAGGTGTGCACCACCACGCCTGGATACAACCACATTCACTTTCTGAACATTTCCTAGGTACTAGGGATGAACTCAGAGCATCATGACATCTTCAGAGCTACCTTACATGGTAGATATCATTTCCTACCTTCCACAGATGGGGAAACTGAGACACAGCTGGAGAAAGTCTCTCCTGGGATCATAGTGTTACTCAGTATAGTGTTGGAAGGTAAGAGTCAGGGTACTAATAAGTCTGAATTTCAGATAAATGTGAATCATTTTTCAAGGTCTAATTTTAAATATATAATTATATACTTATATTATAAACACAGTTTGCCTGAAATTAAATTTTTTTGGTTTTGTTTTTTGTTTTTTGTTTTTTTCTGAGACAGGGTTTCTCTGTGTAGCCTTGGCTGTCCTGGGACTCACTCTGTAGACCAGGCTAGCCTTGAACTCAGAAATCCGCCTGCCTCTGCCTCCCAAGTGCTGAGATTAAAGGCGTGCGCCACCACCGTCCGCCTGAAATTAAATTTTAACTAATTTTTAGAAGTATTGTTTGTTTTTTGTTCTTTTTGTATTTTTGAGACAAAGTCTCACTGTATAGTCTCAGCTGGCCTACTCATTCTGTAGACCAGGCTAACCTTGAACTCACAGAGATGGCCTGTCTCTGCCTCCCCAGTGCTGGGATTAAAGGCAAGTGCCACCATGCCCAGCTATCAATTAGTGGCAGAGTGACCCAGGGGCAGGGCCCACAGTGGTCCCCAAGTGTTAAGGTCAGTTCAATCCAAAGGGAGGCGTGTGTGTATTGGGGAGTGGAGGTAGGAAAACAGTTTTCCCTCTTCAGACCTCAAGGTGTCCATCCCTAAGAGGCTGTTTCTGAGGAGGCAATTTCCTGCCTCAGGGGAAGCAGCCCAGGTTGAAGGCGGTGATGTGGAGCAGGCCTCACAGCCTGCCTGCAGGGCGGCCCGGAAACATGGTCCCAGGGGAGAGGAATGGAATTTCACCCTGACCCAGCAGAGGAGGGAGAGGAAATGAGGCCCCTACACCTCGTCCTAAGGAATGTGCTGAGGGGAAGGGGGGCTGTGGAGGAGGGACAGAGAAGGGGAGGCTGTTTGGAGGCTTATGTCTCCATCTTGTCGTGTTCACTTCCTGTTTTCTTGGAGATCAAAGATGGGCGAGGAGGGCCAGGCTTCACGTCCAGCTGACGCCAGCCAGTGCTGGGGATGGGGGCAGGCCGGCTCTTCCTGAACCCCAGGCGCCTGTGGCCTGTTCAGGCTTCTCCCCAACTTTTGTAGCTAGCTTGTTGGGCCCAAAGCCAGTGAGGTCAGAGAAGGAGGTAAGATGGCTGCCTCACACCCTGCCAACAAACATCCTCCCTCAGTCAGATATCTCCATCTTGGGAGGAGAATAGGAACAGGTACCTGCTGCTGCTGTAAGAGCCCAAACCTTAGCAGCCATTACGCTAGTCCCATTAGCAACACGCAAGAGACCTCTGTGTGTTTGGGCAATACAGTATTTTGGTTCAAAGCAAGTTCCTGGGAGCCAAGCCCAACATCCAGTTCTGACTAGCTGTGTGGTAGTTTTCTGTAGTTTGCTTGCCTGTGGTTAAGGGCTGAGGACAAGGCAGATCCTAAGGTTCCCCTCACTCCAATAGACTGAAGGGTTGGTACCATTTCCTCTTGTCCGTTTCCCTACTGATCCATCCCTGCTCCTACCTAGAAGGAGAGGCCAAAGCCTCAAGAGACGGGACACTTACATCAAGGTCATACATACGTATGGCTGCCCTCTGAGTCTCTGACTACTCTCTCCACATGGCCCACCATCTGGCCTACAGATCCTCAGACTTTCCCTGCCCCCCTCCCCAGACTTCCAGGAACCCCAGTTCCTCTGGCATTGCCGGGCTGCCTGGGGCCGCCTCCTCCATGCCGTCAGCCAGCGCCAGCAGGAGAGGCCACAGGCCTGGCCATTATGTAATGATCAGATAACAGGCTAGCCTGGGAGATCAGATAAGAGGCCCATTTATTTTGGGGCCTTTTCGAATACTGGTTGCCCCCACCCCACAGACGAGAATGGGGAGACAGGAGGGAGTATGACGCCTGAGCCTGTCTCCAGCAGCCCAAGGCGGGCCCAGGCCAGCTGAAAACAATCCCCTGGCACCAAGGGAACTGTCGGGGCCTCCCGGGAACTGTTGGAGGAGGCGCCGCTGGGGGCCTACAAGTCACCCTTGGAGAACTGGGTGACCCTGACCTCCTGAGGAAGAGTCTGAACCATCCTCCCACCCCTCTTCCTCCTCCACCTCCTCTTCCTTCATCCTACAAGCACAGGCCTTACACAGCCAGCCCCCATTCCACCCCAAATAGCTCCTGGAGGTCATCAAGTTGCTCTGGGACCCGATGGCCTAGCCATAAAGGCCTCACTCTCCTTATTGGTAGGCACAATAACCGCACAGAAGGTCCCATCATGCTCCCTGTCTGGAGGCTTTGTACGAACACATTCCTTGGATCCTTACAGCAGCCCTCGGAGGGGAATGGGTGGTTCTTATACCCATTTCACAGGTAGTTAGGGAGGCTAAAGAATTTCCCTAGGAGACCCAGATCCTCAGCAACAAGCCCTGGCCATGAACTCTGAGGGTCTAGTTCTAACCTGAACATGTGCTCTGTGTGTCTGTAAGTCAGTTCTGATGCTCAACTACTTGGTTGCCATGGGTGCCGTGAGTGTCTGTGACACCGAGGAGGAGGATGCTTTCTGATGAAAGTCTTTTTCAGTCACCCCACTTAGGTACCCCCTACTCTTTTCAGAGTCCAATCGCAACCACACAGATGTCCCATCTCCCAGCCAGGTCACCAGAGAGACACAGCTCGCTCTCTTCTTGTATGTCTTTCCCAGAGTTTCCCAACACCCACAGAGTCAAAGTCACAAGCTGCAGTCTAAAGTGAGGTCAAAGGATGGAGAGGTTGACATAGTCCACAAATTCCCATCCTAATTGTGCCACCCCGTCCACCAGCCTCCTTTTCAGGCCTCAGAATTATGATCTGTACACTGGGGTGGTGAAGATCCTCTGTCACCTTCAGAGGTTGGTCACAGGCATAGCACTAAGCTATCGGCTAAGGAACGGAGATGGCCCAGGAACTGCTGTGGCGACCGTGTCCTTCCAGTCAGCCGTGGCCATTTCCTCCAAACGCACGCTGCCTGCCTTTGCCCCTTCTCAGGCCAATGGTCATCCTCTAAGATGTATTTATTTTGGTTTCATGTGCATAAGTGTGTACCCGCATGTGTGTGTGTGCATCGTGAGCAGGCAGTGCCCCACAGAGGGCAGAAAAGGGCAACAGAACCCCTGGAACTGGAGCTACGGACAGTTGCCAGCTGCCATGTGGGCGCTGGGAACCAAATCTGGGTCCCCTACAAGAACGACAAGTGCTGGCACTGCGGAGTCATCTGTCTAGACCCCAGTGACTATATTTTATTGACAATTGACCAACTTGTCTCAACTGTCAAAACTACAGTTGGCCTCTTCTTGAAGCAGGTGCCTCCTAGCCTCCTGCTGGTGGTAGCAATGGCAGAGGCAGGACTCAGCTTCAATCTCAGCATTGGGGGACGGGGTGGCGGGGAAAGGCAGGTGGATCTCTGTGAGTTCAAAGCCAGCCTGGTCTACAGAGTGAGTTCAAGGACAGCCAGAGCTGCACAGAGAAACCTTTTCTCAAAAAAAAGCCAAAGCAAAAGCCAAAAACAAAACAAACACAAAAACCCCCAAACCACCACCACCACCAAAACCAAAAGGAGAGAAAGAGGAAGGGGTGTGGAGAGAGGTGCTCCCGTAAGTGTGTGAGGACCTGATGTCTCAGAGTCACACGGCGTCAGGTGGCACTTCACTGCCTTGGTCTGTTTTGATGGTTTGGGTGGTCTTGTTTCTCATTTGTGTGTGGGTAAGTGTGTGAGGGTGTTCATGTGTGCTTGTGCATGTGTGCAACTTACCCCCAGGTTCCTCAGCACCCCCTCTTGTTAATCGAGATAAAGTCTTTCACTAGACTGGGGCTCACAGGGTAGACTGGTCTGACTAGCCAGTGAGCCCCAGGGAGCCTCCCAGTTCCCCATCATTAGCATGTGGATCCCTCTGCCCAGCACCACGCCCCATTGTTGTTTTTATTACATTTATTACTATTATTATCATTATTACTATTATTATCATTGAGTGAGTTCTGGGCCCAGAACGAAGGTCCTCAATGTTTGCATAGCAAATGCTTTACTAGCTGAACAATCTCCCCAGTGTTGTTTGATAAATTTTATGACAGGGTCTTAGCCAGAGAACGGTGGGTGCACCTTTAATCCCAGCACTCAGGAGGCAGAGGCAGGTGGATCTCTGAGTTCAAGGCCAGCCTGATCTCCAGAGTGAGTTCCAGGACAGCCAGGGCCACACAGAGAAACCCTGTCTCAAACAAACAAACAAACAAACAAACAAACAAATGACAGGGTCTCACTCTGCAGCTCAGGCTGACCTCATTGACCTCTTGGGCAGTCTCACAGAGATCCCACCTGCCTAGTGATCCTCATCCCTAGTGATGATGTTAGATGTATATGCCACTACCACACCTGGCCTGCATTCTCGTGTTGTTTCACATGCATTAATTTTTCTCTACGAGTCTTTTTTGTTTGTTTGTTTGTTTGATTTTTTTTTTTTTTTTCTGTGTTCTTTTTGGTTTTTCGAGACAGGGTTTCTCTGTGTAGCCCTGGCTGTCCTGGAACTCACTCTGTAGACCAGGCTGGCCTTGAACTCAGAAATCCACCTGCCTCTGCGTCCCAAGTGCTGGGATTAAAGGCGTGTACCACCACCGCCCGGCCTCTATGAGTCTTTTATACGTATGTATGTGTGTATGTATGCATGTATGTATGCATGTATGTGTGTATATGCGTATATGTATCTATTTTATATGTATGTATGTGCATGTATGTACATATATACGTATGTATGTATATATGTATGTACGTATGTATGTATGTATGTATTGTATGTATGTGCACCATAACCATGCCCAGTACTTTAGAGATCAGGAGAGGGCATCAGATCCCCTGGAACTGGAGTTACAAATGATTATGAGGCCCCATGTGGATTTTGGGAACAGAACCCGAGTCCTCTGAAAGAACAAGTGTTCTTAACCACTGAGCCATCTCCCAACCTCTGTTTTTCTCTTTTTAAGATTCATTTAATATTTTTGTGTGTGTGCATACAGGTGCCTGCACTGGATCCCCTAGTGCTGGAGTTAAAGGCAATTGTGAGCTATGTGATATGAATTCTGGGAACCCAACCCATGTCCTCCAAATGCTCTTAACTCCAGTGTGGGGTTGTTTTGTAAGACAGGACTCCTTACAGCCCAGGCTGCCCTGAAATTGACTATGGATCTGGAGCATAGCTAAAATTCTTGATTCTCTTGCCTCAGTCTCCAAGTGCACCCACACTTGGCTGCAGCTGTTTAGCTTTTCCTAAGTGTCTGCACTCCCTGAGGGTAGAACACGGACAGACAGGTTTGCTGTGTCCCTGGAATTTGTCTGGCTGGGTGGGCCAGAACACAACTTATGCAGTAAATTTTAAGGCTTATCTGAACTTGCTGTCAAATCTTCCTACTCTTCTGGGACTCAGTTTCCTTCTGGGGTCTGAGAGATGTCCTGAGGTCCTACCTGGGATAAAGGTGAGAAGGCAGGACACAAACAGTAGAGCAGCATCCCAGGGTCCCAGCAGGGCTGGGACAGGGGGTGGGGACAAGTCTCTGAAATGAGAGGATCAAAGCACAGGAAGATGCTTCTCCTCCCATTAGGTAGCTCATGGAAACGGCTGGTCCAAGGTTTGGGGCCATGGCTATCCACTCTAATTTGTGTTACTTAGCAATTTCTCTTATCTCCTAGACTCCATTCTCCTCATCTGCAACAGAGGGATAACAGCATAGACCAGTGCCAGTACTAGTATACAGTAAGTGCCACATAAATGTCAGCTGACATACCCATCACCCCACTCATGCACCGGTGTTAAATCCAATTTACTCTGGAATGAGCACCCCTCACCCCCAACTTGTAGGACTGCTGCCCCAAAGCCTGGTCTGGAGCAGATGTAGAGCCCAGAACTGGGCCCCAGCATTCTAAGTCTCCAGTGCCTGGCTACCAAAGGGCCCAGAGACAGGCCTGGGTTGGAAAGCACACAGCCTGGGGTGGAAATCAGGGCCTGTCACTGAGAACTGCCAGATCTGCCTGAAGACCCCAGAGCACATGGAGCAGACCTGTCTTCCAAGGTTCTATAAAGCTTTATTAAGTCCAGCCATATCTCTAAAATAGAAACATATAAAAATCCCGCACATTCCTTTTCCACATTCTTACTCGGACACCCCGGCTTCTCTGGCAGATCCTAGAGCAATCTTCTCTCCCTCATTTATTGGCATCTTGGTCAAAGATGGAAGCCGATTCGGCCCAACTTAGGTGAATGAAATATTTAATCAGCAACAAAGTATTTACACTAAATACAGTACCTGAACACCCAGAGAGGGAGCCCACAAACAGGCTATCTGAGGGCCCATCTGAACCAGCTCCATTGCCTGGCCTCTTGCTCTAGTGAGGCCATCGGCTGCAGGTTTGCCTATCCCTGGCTGTCAGAACCTGGGTTCTAAAGAAGGTCAATGGAGCTCTCAGGTCTTACACTGGTTTGCAACCAAGCCTATGTTTGTTGGGTAGGTGGGGGGGTTCATAGGTCAGGTGGGTACAGGCACAGCACCCTGAGAGATGGCTGATCTGGGGCCTGGCCAGATTCAAATGCCAAGTGAGGTCTTGTCCCTCATGGTGTATGTACTGCTGAGGGACCTGTGAGGTGAGAAGGTAAGTTCATAAGCCAGTCACGAGTTGTCTTGAGAGGCAAAAGGGAAAGGCATAAAAAAATCAATCAGCCGAGGAGATCAGAGGCACAGACACCACTGGGCACCTAGAGGAGGTGAGGAGAACCGAGATCTTCCCTGGAGCCCCCTGCCAGGGAGGCAGCACCGGCCCACATGTGACACAGAGCACGTCCTATGTCCCTCTGTCTCTCTGCTGAGGTGAGAGAAAAAAAATTTTTCTTTTACTGTTTAAGATTTATTTTATGCTGGGCGGTGGCGGCGCACGCCTTTAATCCCAGCACTTGGGAGGCAGAGGCAGGTGGATTTCTGAGTTCGAGGCCATCCTGGTCTACAGAGTGAGTTCCAGGACAGCCAGGGCTACACAGAGAAACTCTGTCTTAAAAAAAGCAAAAAAAAAAAATTTTTTTTTCTTATTCGTGTGTATGTGTGCGCGCCTACATGAGCTTATGTGTACTACATGGATGTGTGCATGTGGCTGTGGTGGCCAGGGGACATGAGATTCCCTGGAACTAGAGTTACAGGTGGTTGTAATGTGAATAAATTGAATCTGGGTGTGGAAGGAGAATGTCCCAATAGTGGAGAGTGGCCATGTCCCCACAGGTCTTGACTAAATCAGATCTTGGCTCATCCCCCTTTCCTTCTGGAATGTGGCCTCAAAACCATAGATCCAATCTCTGCCCTTTGCCACCAGCTCCTTCTGCACTGAATCCGAGATTCCCAACCATCGTTAAGGAGGTTTCAGTTCATGCTCTGTCCACCCCAGCTGCATGCAAATGACACCTATGGTTTGGAAACACAGCTCAGCCACAGGTGCCTAACCCCAGTCACCAGGCTCACGACACAAGTGCCAGAAGCTTCCAAATGACATAAACCAAAATACAGGGATTGCTGGGTGCGCCAAGCTGGAACAAAAGGGAGACCACTTAAATATTCAACCAGAGACTCACTGTTCAAATGGTGGCATGCAGATGCGACAGAATATTCCAGAACTGCAGACAGACAGTAATAGAGTCCAGATAATGCCATGAAAATAATATGGCACTTCAGAAGGGTCCACAAGACTCTCACGTGTTCATCTGCAGGACCAGAATACCTGTGAAGCCGAGGAGGCAGCTTATAGATGCCAACAGAGCTGGGAGTGTTTGTCTGCAGTACTGAAAATTGAACATGGAACATTCTAGAAAAATACTCTACCACTGATATGCCAGCCTTAATAGGAGGGAGTGTGTGTGTGTGTCCACCATAGCATGCAAAGATCAGAGGATAACATAAGGCTTTCTCTTCCCATCATATAGATTCTGGGGGAACCAAACCCAAGTTGTTAGTCCTGGCAGCAAGTCTTTATTCGCTCAGCTGTTTTGTTGGCACATGGACCTAAGATTTTAAAAATTATTTCCCCTCTCCCTTTTTATCTCCTTCACTCCACTCCCTTGCTTCCCCGCCCCTCCCCCTCTTTTTCTCTCCAGACAGTTCTACCTCTAGTCCAGTCTGGCCTTGAGCTTGACCTGAGCTCAACTTTCTGATCCTGCCTCTACCTCCTGGTACTACAGGTGTGGCTGCCATGTCTCCCTCCCCCCTGCTCTCTTCCTTATAGAGCCTCAAGCCTACTAAGCACTTTACCATATAGCTATATCCCAGAGCCCTACGTTTATCTGTTTTCTTTGGGGAACAAACACATGGTTAAGTTGTTCTTTAAGAATCTCCATATGGGGGCTGGTGAGATGGCTCAGCGGGTAAGAGCACTGACTGCTCTTCGGAAGGTCCTCAGCTCAAATCCCAGCACCCACATGGTGGTTCATAACCACTCATAATGAGATCTGACACCCTCTTCTGGTGTGTCTGAAGACAGCTACAGTGTACTTATGTATAATAATAAATAAATCTTAGCCCGGCAGTGGTGGCGCACGCCTATGATCCCAGCACTTGGGAGGCAGAGGCAGGCGGATTTCTGAGTTCGAGGCCAGCCTGGTCTACAGAGTGAGTTCCAGGACAGCCAGGGCTATACAGAGAAACCCTGTCTCGAAAAACAAAAAATAAATAAATAAATAAATAAAATAAATCTTAAAAAAAAAAAAAAAGAATCTCCACATGAATATTCTTTAAAGGAATTCTAGGACCAGAGAGTTGAGTCAGTGGTCAAAAACATTTGCTCTTCTAGAGGACCCAGGTTCCATTCCTGGCACCAACCTGGAGGCTCACAACTGTCTGTACTTCCCTGGGCACACAGACATACATGCAGGTAAACTAATACACAAATCCGCGTCTTCGATTTCTCTGGAGTCTAGAGAAAATCGCGCGCTGGAGAACTGTCACACTGAGTCCACATCCTTTCAGATTTTTCAGAATTTTCATCCTTTCAGAATTTTCTCGGTGTAAGCTGCATCACTGCTGTTTTATTAGTGGAAACGGATGTCTGTGTTGGGTTCTTACGGTGTGATGTGTCCTATACATCTCTGTGTCATGATGGATGGATCCCTTGGTTTTCTGGTAGCTGCTGGATGACATTCTGTGACATGACTTCTCCAACGAGACCCCTGCTGATGGACAAGGGTTCTGGGGGGGTCACATCTGGTTGCTGTCAGCCACACATCCTTACAACAGAGTAGACATGAAACCCCTCTAGGGCTGACTTTTTTTTTTTTTTTTTTTTTTTAGATAGATTCTTACTATGTAGTCCAGGCTGGCCTTGAACTCACCACATAATCTAGGCTGGCCCAGGACTTGTGTGGATAATATGGTCTCAGCCTCCCAAGTGCTGAGATTACCGCTGTGTATCACCACACCCAGCTTAGGGCTGGCTGTGAAGCTGTGAGGGTAAAGCGTTAGACACAAGTTACAGCTTTAGAAAATTCTGCTGCATTGTGCCCCAGGAGACTGTGCCTGGTTTTTTGTGCCTTCCATCTTGACCCCATCCACTGAGGAGATAAATTCTGTGCCCTGGCTCGCCAGGGCTGCATAGTGAGACCTGGTCTCAAGAAAGAAAATAAACCATGTATGTATGCACACACACACACACACACACACACACACACACACATACACACACACACATATGCATCTGTAAATGTAAATGTGTGTAATTTTTTAAATTTAGGACCTTATTTGGCAGGTAAGATCTCTACCATAGAGCTAAACGCCCAGCTAATCACAACAAGAACTCATATTTCCTAATTATTTTAGCCACTTTGCTATCATCTACACCCTTGTGGGCACCTGTATCTCTCGGCTCTGTAGGGGAGAGAGGCAATTACTGTGTTCTACTGAACTCCGATTTCCAAATAAGAACTGAGGGTTTGTGACCTGAAATCAGCTCTGAGGAAACATGCGTACCACCACAGTCGACTGGTCTATCATCTAGACAGTTACCTAGACACTGACACCCACCTCCCATCCTACAAGGCTGTCTCTCCAAGCCCGGGGGAAGAGGGCCTGGAATGCCGTCCCAGGCTGGGGTCAGGCTCTGTTGGAGTAGGTGGATTCGGAAGGTTAGAGCCTTCATTTTCTCTTCTGGGAAATGGGGTAATTGTGGCGGCCATCTTTCAGGGTCACATGTAGGCAGAATAAGGGTTCTGGGGGGTCACAGGCCTTGGTCAAGTCCCTGCTAAGTCACTCAGTGCCTCTGAGACTCAATTTCCGGTTAACAGGTGAGGACAGATTTCCCATCACTTGTGGACTTTGGGTGCTGGGATGGCCCCATCATTTCCCACACTCTTTCCTCCAGGCTGTCCATCCCAACCCTTGAACACGTCCCTGAATCTGCAGGTCGGCAGCAGGATCCTCAGGGAGCAGGGATGGGAGCAGGCCCCGCTGAGACCCATTGTGAGTAAGACTGGGGTCCAGGCTCCTCACCAACCCTCCTCAGACCACTTTTAATAGTGGCTCAGAAGATCCACAGAGCCCCTAATGGAGCTTGTGCCCTTCTCAGAAAGGTGAACGGAGGCAGACCTTGGTGGGTTCCATCGGGTCCTAGGGGTAGGCAAAGCCCAGTGAAGATGAGAGAATGTGAAGCTAGTAAAACAGAAACTCTTTGGACAAATAAGCTCACCACCAGTCTTTGCTCTAAGCATCCTCTAGCTCAGAGGCCTCCAGGCCATCCCCGCAGATCATACAAGAAAACAAGGAGGTCAAAGTTGGACTCCTGCATCTTCCTTCCTCAAATAGGAAACTCAAGGCTCAGAGAAGGGAGGGAATACACCCAGTGATGCACAGCATTCTAGCTCCTGGCCTTGATAGCTGAACACGGCAGGAAGGATACCAGGAAGGTGCCAGGGCTAACTAACGGCTTATCCCACTTCTCCCCAGACTTTTAATGCTTAAGTTTGGCATCCTGTGAAATCTTTTACTCCCATTGAACCGAAATAGTTGGTGATCCCATTCCTACCTCTTAATACATTGGGGGTGGCTTCATCAGCCAGGAGCTCAGGACACCAGAATAAGACCTGGAACACCTAGGGGTTAGCCTGGGCTTGTCCCCACCCAGGGGCGCTGGACACTTACTTGTGGGTACGAAGCTATAGATGACGAGTAGCAGGGTTGTGGCCAGAGGAAGCACGCCACGGTCCATGCTGTCCACCCGGGAGTCTGTGCGCTGGGCCTTATCCGGTATCCAGAGGCAGGGCTGCGGGTGGGCGCCGGGGCCTGCGTGGGTTCGCACGGGGATCCGAAGGGAGCAGGCGGCCGGAGCGACCACGTCCCTGCTCCAGCCTTCTGAGGTGGCGGCGGAGAAGTCAGGAGAAGTGGGCTCGAGACTCACAGCAGGGCAGGGGTCTCTAGCTGACTCGGTGGTGGGAAAGAGACACTGGGCTCTTTTGGACAGCAGCTGTAGGCGGTCCTGGCCTGGGGATGGGATGAAGGCAGGGGTCTGACTGTCAGGGCAGGGAGCTCAGCTCATCCAGCCCGGCCCAGAGAGGCAGGAAATGCGCTTCCTTAGAGAAGGGGCCGGGCCAGGCTGCCTGCCAGGCGAGTAGAGGAAGTGCCACTGGCTTTGTCGCTGGGTGGGGGGCCCTGGGATGGGGGAGGTAGGGTGATGGGAGGACCCAGGCTGCAGACCTCCCCCATGCACCTCACCCTCCATCTACCCTTGCCAAGGCTGACTGGTGGGGGCACAACTGGCAGCCTTATAGGGGACAAAGTCTGCTTGAAACCCTGGTAGCTTGGGTTCCATTCTACAGATGAGAAAACAAAGGATGGTCTGAGACAGCCTTCTGGGAAGATGGTACCTGGGATTCTAGCTGGTCCAGCCAGCATCAACACAGACTTTCAGAAGCATCGCTCTTGGTCGCACTCTTTGTATTACAGATAGGGAAACTGAGGTCCAACATGAAGACACATTCCCAGGTTAGCAGAGCACAGCAGAGCAGCTGAGACTGTTCCCACACAGAAGGTCAGGGCCCACACAGTCCCAGAGGCAAGGAAAACACAGCTGACTTTGGTGACACACACCTATAGTTCTGGCCCCCTGCAGGCCAGGGCAGCCTGGGCAACATAGGGACACCCTGTCTCCAAAGAGGGACAGGCACAAACTTCCATGGCATTTCTGAAGTCTGATAGCCCTGGGTTTGGGCCTGCCTTATTTCCAGGTAAGCCATGGAGTTGAACCCTTAATCCCAGTTCCTTGTTTGTAACACAGGGCCCAGTTGGGTCCTCTTCCCCAGCCAGGCTTTTGGGAGATTTCAGAGGACCAGATGAGAGCCTGCTACATCACTGAGCCCTGGGCCAGGCCTGCAGGAGCTGCTGACCAATCCAGGCCCCTTCCTCAGCTAAGGCAACAATCCCAGAAAGGCCCCTGCTTACTTCTGCAAACAGTGAACACATACTGTATACTCACTGTGCTGCCTGCCGGATAGCATTTATGTTCCGTTGAGCCCAGGGAAGTTTGGAGAAGAAACCTGAGCTGCCTAGAGAGGTGGGGTTGGGGAGTAGTCCAGATGCAGCAAGCAAAGGACCAAGCATAGACAGACAAAAGCAGTGAAGTAGTATTTGCACCATCCTGGGGCAATAGTAAGGGTCTGGGAAGGTTAAGATGTCCAGCTCTGTCCACCTACCCCCCAACATAAGGACTTTATCCCTGGGGCCAGTGGGCGTCATTTCTCTTGAGAAGGCTGAGAACCAGAACCTCTGAAAGGAGACATTGACCTGGGGTTTCAGGCCTGGCTTCTAGGTGCCCTCCAGTCTTTATGCCTCGGTGACCAGGCAGTTTGTCTCTGCAGGGGCTGACAAGAGGCAGGGAGGGTGTGGTTCCTAAAGGCAGCCTGGAGGAAGGTCAGCTTGATCTCACCCAGGCAAGCATGGGAGACCTCTCCTCACCAGGCCTCTCGGGGATGGCAGGTTAGGCCCTTTCCTTTCCGCCATGGAGATAGCAGGTAGACACCAGGACTCCACAGGGCAGGGTGGAGCCGTGGTAGCATGGCTGTGAGCTTCTCCCTACGTGCCCTAAGAGAATCTGTTTTGGGGTTCTGGGAGCAGTCCGCCCCGGGACTAAGCTCCACACCAGGGCCCACCCTGGGCGTTCACCTTATCAGTATCAAGTCGTCACCATTGACAAGAGGCCTGCTCCTTTAGGCTTTGTTTTATTCAGGTGGAGGCCAGCCTGAAGGGAAGCACCCAGAGTGGCTCCATGCCGGCCATTCCATCTGAGCTGAGTGCGCAGAAGAGGCAGCTGGTACAAAGACTGAGAATCTCAGGGTGAGATGACAGGCAGGGGATCCTCTGGGACCCCTGGACAAAGTCCTAGTGTTCGGGGCCCTTCCAGCTGTGTTCACCTCTCTAGATGTCCTAACCTTTCCATGCTTCGTGGTCCCAGGGTGATCCAAGTACTTCTTAAGTCCATGCCTTAGGTTGAGTTTGGACACATCCCAGCCTTTTTTGTTTTAGTTTTTTGAAACAAGGTCTCACTGTGTAGCCTTGGCTGGCTTAAAACTAGTTACATAGACCGTGCTTGGCCTCAGACTCACAGAGATCTCCCTGCCTCTGCCTCCTAAGTGCTGGGATTAAAGTGCACCACCATGCCGGGTTCCTAAGGACCCTTTTACAAGCTCTTCCCAAATCAACTCGGTTCAGCACAAGCCGTCTCCATTCCGATCATAAACAAGACCTAATGCATTCTCCAGAAAACAAGGGAGACTCCAGGCTGATAAGAGCAGGAACTGTGGAGTGGCAGCTAATGGGACTCCTCCTGCAACCCCAGCTTCTCACAGGCAGAAGCAGGAGGATAACCACAAGGCTAAGGCCAGCCTGACCTACACAACAAGGTCTGGGCCTACAAAGGGCTTTACAGCAAGACCTTGTCTCAAAGCACCTGAAAGGAAAAGAAAGAGGGGCCAACAGGATGGTCCAGGGAGTAAAAGTGCTTGCGTTTGACCCCTGGGGCCTACGTGGAGAAAGAAGAGATCTGATTCTCCAAACCTGTCCTCTGAATACCGCATGTGTGCCATGGCACATGTGTGTCCACATACATACACACATAAAAACACATTAAGTAAAGACATAAAAATGTAGCTTAAAAATTTTTTTAAAGATAATGGGGTGGGGGAAGGGAAGCTTATCAATAGGCTTTAGGGGGCCCTGATCAGGGAACCCCTAAGGGAATGAAGGGTCTGGGACCACCAGGCTGGAAGTTTTGAGCAGAGAGGATGTCCCTGCCAATTGTCAGTCTGGGTGGTGCCTCCATGCCCTGTGTATTTCACTAAATGTCCTAGAAGGGCAGGGACTTTGATGGCCTCTGCTGCTTTGTCCCTTTAGAGCCAAGGGACTATGTTTCTTGAGATATTTTTCTTTTTCTAAATGGGCTGAAAAGGCAGTTCCCCTGCCACAGACTCCGAACTGCTGGGATTTCAGATGTGCACAGCTATGCCCAGCAAGATAAATATATTGAAAGCATGAGGTACCCTGGAAGCCAAGGTGGACCCGAGGGCTGTGGGGATGGGGAAACTGAGGCAAAGAGAAGATTGTCTTGTTTCTTATCTGTAGTAAATAAAACCCAGTTCTGTGCTGGTTCCTCCGTCCCTAGACGCTCAGTGACCCTGGCACCTTGCAGTAAGGGACAGATCTGAGCAAGCTGTGGATGGCTTCCAGCATGCTCTCTCCAGCCAGGGGTACATCTGCTTTTCCACTCCCCTGCTCCTGAGGGACAGACAAAGTCAAGAGAGAAGGATACATTCTTTGGCTTTGTCCCCAAAAGACTGACCCTGCATTGGTGGTCTCCCCTCCCAGAGGACCATAATCCAGCCAGGGTCTATCCTATGCTGCCCAGGAACTGGCCCCTCCTTTCACCATTCAGGCCAAACAGTCATCTGCAGAGGGTGATAGTTCCATGCGCCCTGACCACACCTGTGCGCATACACCCCTCACCACAGTCTCTCAAAGCAGTTCCTTGGGAGCCTGCCATCTGTTTCCTGCAGAGGCCCTAATCCCAGTGTAGATGTTCTCCAGTGAATCCTGTGCACACTCCAGGAGAGATATGGCCCCTGGCCAGACCCTCTGTCTGACTTGCACAGTGGGCTTCATCCTCCTCCTGGTGGGGCCGGGAAGGCCTGAGAGCAGGAAAGGATAAAGCACGTCTACCTTGGCCCCTGGCCACTGAAGGAATGTCAGGCAGCCCCTAAGGACCCCAAGGCGGCGGTGAGTCTCCAGTAACAGCAAGGCTGGATCCATTCGGGCATGGGGAAGGGAGGTGCTAGGCCAGGAGTCTGGGTATCCGACTCTGCCCTGTGCTAGCCAGGGAGCCTAAGGCGAGGCCTTTTGACTTTCTGGAGCTTCAGTGTCTTTACCTGCACAATGGGAAGGCAGCCAGCTAGCCCAAGATTACCCATGGGGATTCACAAAGCAAGACAAACATGGGAGGGCTCCCTCACTCATGAGCTTACCAGGCCCAACATCCAGTGCTGCTTCACAGCCTATCTTCATTTCACAGTGGGAGAAAGGCCCAGATGTGCAAGGCCACTGGGCTGGAGAGAGGCAGAGGAGGTACAGGGTTGGATGCGGCGGTGTTTCCTTGTTTCTAGAACCTCCTGTCCTAGTCTCCTTCCTACATTCCATGTCACCTTATTTGTCCTTGATCCCTCATGACCCCCTCCCCTGCCTTTGCACCTTTCCTTTGCTGTTCACTCTTACTTCCAAATCAGGTTTTCTCAGACCCCAGTGACCCATGACGTCATGTCATAGCTAAGGGACAAGTCACCTGGGAGACTTGGGCTCAGGTAAGGAGGAGACAGGAACAGACCTCTGTGAACTTGACAGTGCCCTGACCACAAGCCACTGGGCTTCGGTGCCCACTGATGGGTCCTGACCAGGAAACAATGTGGCAGGTTCTTCCTAGACTGAGGGTGAGGGCCAAGCCTCTCCTAGGAACTAGTTACAAGGACAGACCCTCAGCTGGGTGGCACAGGCCTGCAGCCATCTAGCACTGAGACCCAGAGGCAGAGAGATGGCTCAGCGGCTAAGCGCTCTTGCTACCTCTTTAGGGGCCCTGGTTTGCTTCCCAGTGGCTCCCAGATGCCTGCAACTCCAGATCTAGGGATCTGACACCTTTTTCTGGCTCCCCTGGGCACCAGACACACACATGGTACATATATGCACACACAGGCAAAAACATCATACAAAATAGAACAATTTTTAAAAAGAATAAAAAAGAAAAGCCAAATTATGGGGAGTAGGGATAAAGACACTTGCAACCAAGCCTGATGACCTGAGTTCGATTCTCAGAGGGAGTAAACTAACTCCTAGAAGCTGTCCTCTGGTCCTCATATGGATGGCATGGCCTCCACATACACACACACACACACACTCACTCATACACTCATACACATACACATTCTTATACACTCATCCACACATACACACTCATATACACTAACATATTCACTTCACACACGGGCTGGCAAGATGGCTCAGCGGGTAAGAGCACTGACTGCTCTTCTAAAGGTCCTGAGTTCGGATCCCAGCAACCACATGGTGGCTCACAACCACCTGTCATGAGATCTGACGCCCTCTTCTGGTGCGTCTGAAGACAGCTACAGTGAATTACCCCGGAACGAGCGGGGCCGGAGCCAACGGGGCCAGAGCCAGCGGGGCAGGCAGAGGTCCTGAGTTCAGTTACCAGCAGCCACACACATAATGGTTCACGGCCATCTGTACAGCTACAGTGTATTCATACACATTCTTGGGAGGCAGAGGCAGGCAGATTTCTGAGTTCGAGGCCAGCCTGGTCTACAAAGTGAGTTAATGTATATTCATTAACACACTCACATACTCATATACACTAATACACATTCACACACACACACTACACTCACCTGTGTTAATGTATATACATTAACACACTCACATACACACTCATATACACTAACACACACTCATACACTCACACACATGCACATTCTTATACATTCATCCACACATACATACTCATATACACTAACATACACACACTTATATACACTAATACACACTCATATACACACACACACTCATACACTCACAATGTGTTAATGTATATATACATTAACACTCACACACACTCATACATACACACACACACACACACACACACATTAATGTTTTAAAAAGCTAAACTAGATCTGGGGTATAGCCCAGTTGACAGAGGAAGCACACGTTTGCAGTCCCAGCACGCAGGAGGTTGAGGCAGGAGGATCAGGAGTTTAAGTTCATCCTCAACTACACAATGAGTACCAGATTACACAAGGCTTTATTTCAAAAAAACAAGTCCAAATCACATTTATTGGATAGGCCCATGCTTTCTCAGTATCTCCAGGGACTGTTCCGCATGCTTCCCCAGTCAAGGGCTGGAAATTTGTTCCCAGTGGCACTATCACACAAAGAGATTTCCATGCCTGGTGGACACCGGCTCCCCCCCTCCTCACAGGACTCTCACAGCTCAAGGTTCCAGGATGCCTCTGACTGCCTGCACCCACCGAAGGGTTCCAGTCTCATCTGTCCAGTCTGTCTCATCAACCGCCTGCCTCAGTCTGTCACTCTTTCTTGTCACTGTCCAACCCTTGGGCTGTCACTCCATCCAAGTCCTAGTAAGCTTCATCCAGCCCTCTGCAACTATTCCCTCTGGGATATTCAGGTCATGTCACCACCACGTTCTGCTTCCTTCTCCCTTGGACACAGCCCTTTCTCTGCTCTAGGCAGGAGGCCTGTTCAAGTGGAGTCCAGTGGTAGCCTTGCTCTGCCCTACAACCAAGACTTCTCAAATAGCTGATGAGGACCCTTCCCTTCTTTGGCCTCCCATTCTTCTCCCTTGCTCACACCAACCTAGTGACACTGGCTCCACTGTTTCTTGACTACACTTACTTCCAGGCCTTTGCACATAGTACTCCCTTCTCTAGAAAGCACCAGGTTTTCTCTCCTCTTGAGTCTCCTCTCAGACAGCACGTGGTCACCAAGGCTCCCTCTGACCATCCCTTTTAACATTTAATTTTATGTGTATATGTATGGACCTATGTGTATGTATACGTGTCACATGTGTGCAATGCCCAAGGAGGTGAGAAGACTCATTGGATGCCCCTGGAACTGGAGTTACAAAAGTTTGTGAGCCACCATGTGGATGCTAAGGATTAAACTCAGGACCTCTGGAAGAGCAGTCAGTGCTCTTAACCACTGAGCCCTCTCTCCAGCCCCTGACCGTTCCTTTAAAAATGGCTTCTGATGATTCAGCCTTTAAAAACAATGGCTGCTCATCCAGAGAACTCATCACCAACATGGCAGCTCAAAGCCATCTGTCACTCCAGTTTCAGGGGATCCTATGCCCTCTTCTGGTCTCCTCAGGCACCAGGCATGTTTGTGGTGCACAGATATACACACAGGCAAAACACCCTCATACATGAAAATAAAATACCTCCCTCACAGGAACCAGCCTTTGCGCCACTATTGATGTATTGTCCTTTCCCATCAAGAACAGAAGTTTCCTTTGGTCAACGGCTATATTTGTTTCTTTTCCTTTCCTTTTTTTTAAAGGGGGGGTGGAGTGGGGGTAAGAGTGGGGGGTGTTGAGACAGAGTTTCTCTATGGAGCCCTGGCTGTCCCAGAACACTGTCAACCAGAGTGGCTTTGAACTCACAAGGGATCCATATGTCTCTGCCCCCCAAGTGCTGGCATTAAAGGCATATACTACCACACCCAGCTAAATTTGTATTATTTTTTAACTATGTGTAGGCGTGTGTGCATCTGCATGTGAGTATGTGTTCTATGCATGTAATACCCAAGGAGGCAGGAGCATCCACTCTCCTGGAGCTGGAGTTGTGAATGGTTGTGAGCTGCCTGGTGTGGGTGCTGGGAATAGCAACCATGCCAGACACCAGAGGAACAGATGATGGGCTTTGTCACCCGCTTGCACAGTGCCATGCCTCCTAGTGATAGACTGAAGTCCCAGAATGTGGGTGCAGAGGCATGTGGGCCTAAGGATAGCCTCCTAGAGAGGGGACAATGCCCCCCAAATGCAGCTGGCCACAGGGGTCAGGCTCCCTGCCTTAGAAGAATATACTCCTTCAAAGTGGCCTTCTGTTCCACATGCCAGGAGCATGTTCCTGTGGCAACCTATACTCCAAGATCTGATTACAGTGGGTCTGTAACCCCAGCACTCGGGAGAATTTTGAGTTCCAAGCCAGCATAACCTGTCTCAGAACAAACTCAAGAGTGGACTCTTGCTGGGCAGTGGTGGAAGAGCCCACTTGTGAGGCAGAGGCAAATGCATCCCTATAACTTTGAGGCTAGCCTGAGCTACAGAACAAGTTCCAAGACAGCCAGGGCTACTATACAGAGAAATCTCATCTTGAAAAGCAAACAAAAGAAAAAAGAGGAAAAAAGTGGATTCTTCCTTCTTA
This sequence comes from Montemys delectorum, assembly GCA_019843815.1. NCBI lineage: Eukaryota > Metazoa > Chordata > Mammalia > Rodentia > Muridae > Montemys > Montemys delectorum. Next base: position 29,427 of record JADRCD010226330.1, read on the forward strand.
ACTCTAAGCAGTTTGAATAAATATAAATACATTTTTTTCATATGTATATTAAAAACTCAACTAGAACCATCCAGGATGTTAGAACTCCTAACCAGGGCTCCAGGGACTAAGAGAAACTAAGGCTTAAGAGACCGTATTGACTGGGGAGTCGTAGGGTGGGGGTGGGGGTGGGGGGAAGGCAGGTAAAAGTGTTGCCGCTCTGCAATCTGGGGGAAGCTTTACAACCTCTCTGGGCCCACTTCCCCAGCAAGGAAACCATGTGTTCAGTCTACATATGTTCAGAAGGGCTCCTGGCCCCCAGCCCTCCAAACACCCCCACCATGGAGCCGCCAGGCCTTCCTGTTTACTCGAGGCCCCTCTCGGGGCTGGGAGGCGACAGCCTTGGCCTCCTCTGCTCCCCACTTCCTTCCTCTCCCACTTCAGTGCCTCCGGTCCAGGCACTCAGGGGGCCCTGAGGCCAAGGCATGGGGGTGCAGTCCAGGGGAGGCATCTGAGGCCACCCCCCCCACCCCCCCAATGCCTGCCATGGAGTATGCCCTCTCTGAGACTCTCTGAGTGTGGAAGCATTAATCTTACAAGCTATAGAGAACATTCCCCCTACACTGCCATAAGCAGCTGCCTGGAATGTCCCTAGAGATCAGAAGACAATGACAGCATCGGTGACCTTCTGATGCCCACCACACCCACGTTATTCTAGCAGTGACGCCAGAGAAGACCCTGCTCCGCAGCAGCAGGCTACTGCCTTCCTCTGACCTCTGCTTCTCCCACTCAAGAGCAGAGTTGGTTTTCCTGAGCTGACTGCAGTGTGACCTGGCGGCCAGCTGCCTGGAAGCCATCACTGCACCTGACCTGCTCTGATTTTTTAATTAGTTTTTTTGAGATAAGATCTCATGTAGCCCAGGCTGGCCTCAAACTTGCTATAGCAGCTGAGGACCTTAGATTTCTGATCCTCCTGCTTCCGAGCTCAAACGCTGCAATTACTTGCGTGTGCCACCAGGTCTAGTTTACACAGCACTGGGGATCAAATCCAGAATTTTCTGTGTGCTACACAAACATTCGACCCACTGAGCAGTAGCCCCAGCCCTAGACCTGATTTAAAAAAACATATAGCCAGGCAGTGGTGGCGCACGCCTTTAATCCCAGCACTTGGGAGGCAGAGGCAGGCAGATTTCTGAGTTTGAGGCCAGCCTAGTCTACAGAGTGAGTTCCAGGACAGCCAGGGCTACACAAAGAAACCTTGTCTCAAAAAAAAAAAAAAACCATATTATTTTATATGTATGTTTATGTACATGAATGTGGGTACTCTGGGAATCCAGAAGGGTTTGGGGTCCCCTGGAGCTAGAGTTATAGACAATTGGGAACCCTCATCCCTTCATTCCCACGTGGGACCCTGGAACAGAACTTTGGTCTTCTGGAAGAGCAACAAACTCTTTAGCCACTGAGCCATCTTTCCAGGCACTAGGTCCAGTGTTTCTTCTTGTAGCCCTGGCTGATCTTGCGTTCATGACATCCTCCTGTCTCAGCCGCCCAAGGGCTGGGTTTACAAGTGTGTGCCACAATGCTTAGCCAACCTGCTTTTCCCCAAGCTCCCTCGGGATTCCCATAGTGTGGAAAGACTGGTTGACTGCAGGTCAGACCTTCTTGCCTGACTGTAAACCCTACCACAAGCCCCACTTACAAGAACTCCTAGCACTTACATCCTTCTCAGCTAGCTGTGGGTATGCAGGAACAGCAGCACAAAAGGAAGCTCTGACTCCAGGAGAAGCCAGAGGACGACTTGGAAGGAGAAAACTTTATCAAGACAGTTGTCCTATTACAGGACCAAGAAAGTGAGAGGCAGAGCAATCCTCGATGCAGAGAGATCTGCCCCAGCCAGCCCGAACTCAGCGGCCGCATACCTGCATGATGTCAGCTCGGTCCTGTATCACATTCTGGCTTCAGCGAACCAGCCTCGAGGAAATTTCGGAAGAAAAGGGAAACCACACAAGGACCGAGTACTGCCTGGGTAACAGTGAGGGTCCCACTGCTGTCACAACAGCTATGGGCATTCCTGCCCTGATTCCTCCAAGTCACCTTCAAGTCATCCTTTAGGATTGAAGTGTCTTTGGTGGCTCGACTCCTGTAGTGTGTGTGTGTGTGTGTGTGTGTGTGTGTGTGTGTGTGTGGTGTGGTGGTATCTGCCTGGAATTTCAGAGCTTGGAAGGAAGAGGAAGTTGGAGCTAGGAGCTCAAGATCAGCCTAGACAACACAGCAAGCCTCATCTCAAATGAGTGGCCTTTTGGCAGGGCATGGTGGCACAGATCTTTAATCTCAGGATTCCAGAGGCAGAGACAGGAGTATCTCTAGTGAGTTCGAGGCCAGTCTGTTCTACATAGCAAGTTCCAAGCCAGCTAGGTCAACATAACAAGACTTTGTCTCAAAACAAGCAAAAAAGGATTTTCCCCGTCCCAATATCTATAATGGAAATGACTTTCTTCTTCTTGTTATGTGTCTACTGTCTACACTGTCTTATGGATTACCTGACGTCTAGAGACCGTGTAGAAGACCTGCATACACCTTCCAGACCATATACTCAAAGGTGTGTGTTGGTTCTAGTTTGTTGTTGTTGTTTTGTGGTTTTTTGTTTTTGTCTCTGTTTTTTTCTTTCGTATTTTAACAGGGAGTAGAGTTTGAGAGTGAGTTTCGCTCTGTTGTGTAGCTGCTTAGAGATCCTTACGTTCACTTGGCTGGTTTACATTTTCAACGATCCTCCCGTTTCTGCATATCCTGAGTGTTGGGATTACTTTGGCTGGCCTAGAACTGGACATGTAAGCCAGCTGGCCTCTCTTTTCTTTTCTTTCTTTTTACATCAGTTCTTAAATTATGACCCAGGCCGGCCTCCACCTACCTGGAAGATGCCTTACCGTAGAGGTTTAAGCTACCAGGCCAGCAATTAATATCTCTCTCATTGAGGGTGACTTTGAACTTCTGATCCTCCTGTTTCTACATCCCTAGGTAGACCCACAGGCAAGTGCCTGCCATAAGCTCCTGCAGCATACAGAGATTTAGGTTTGCTGAGCTCTGGGTATGTTTGAGGGTCCTGGAATGAAATCCACTCAGATACTAATGGACTAAGTGATCTGACAGTGTCGGATTTTCTGGTTTGATCAGCCAGTCTTCATAAACTGGGGCCCACTTGAATTAATTGAGCTGTAATTAACACATTAAGATAATGGTGATTTTTTCAGGCCTTTTTCTCCAGCTTTCTCCGCTCCTGTGCCTCTTTTGTCCGCTCCTGTGCTGGCCTTAAGAGATCCATGTTCTCCGGGCGGTGGTGGCGCACGCCTTTAATCCCAGCACTCGGGAGGCAGAGGTAGGCAGAATTCTGAGTTTGAAGCCAGCCTGGTCCACAGAGTGAGTTCCAGGACAGCCAGGGCTACACAGAGAAACCCTGTCTCAAAAACCAAAAAAAAAGAGAGAGAGAGATATCCATGTTCAGCAGGGCTGTGAGTGGGAGTATGTGCAAGGGCATATGTTTGTCCAGTTAGAGATACAGCACAGAGTATATGTATACATGTGTGCTTGTGGGGGGAGGTGCGTGTGTGCGCTGATGCATATCTGTGTGTATACACGAACACACACACACACACACACACACACACACACACACACAGCATTGGAGGGGAGCTGTCACAGAGTGGCGTGGGGCTCCAGAGCCTTCTCCTTTCCTGAAGTCAACATGGGGACAGAGGCATAGGTATAGAGAACTCAGCCAAGCCTGGTCAGGCAGGTACCTGGGGATGCCTGCTTTCTTTCTTCCGCTGAACATCCATTTGTTTCAAGGTCTTTCAGTACACTCAGCTCTTATAACTGAAATACATTTATTTATTTTAAAGGACAACTTAAATAGGCAATGCAGAAGGAAAGGTGGCCCCACTGGTAGTAAACAGAGGGGAGTGAGCACCGTCACCCCCCAGGGGCAGGTGTCCCTGGGACAGCCATGGCTGCTGGCTTACAGGGGAAGTCACTAGGGATGAAGACAGCGCCCAAGGACCAAGAGAGCCTTCCTGTGTAATGAGATCAAAGAATAAAGAACAGAAGAGAGGTGCCAGCTCTTCTGGGGATCTCTGGGTGTCCTCTCCGGGTCCCAGGCCTGGTCCTTGACCCCACATCCATGTCTATAGCAGCTCACACTCCTTAATCTGTATGTTCTTGTCTTAAAGCCAAGGATAAGGGTCAGGACCTAGCATGACAGAACAAGCTTTAAAACCAGCCAAAAGATGGCAAGGCCTGCAGGGCCATACCAGGGGAGCCTTCAAGTCCTTCGTCAGGAAGACGACCCCTGACCTCAGCTTCCCACCTAGCTGTATGCCCATTGCACAGCTCCTTGGCACCCAGTGGCCACGTGGCCCCGGCTGGTGAGCCCACGGCCCTTTGCCCATTGCAGCCCGGACCCCGTCACCTGCTCAGCCTGGAGATGCCGCTCACTCCGTAGAGTGCTGGCTTACTATATACAGGGCTATGGGCTCAATTCCTGGCACCCCCAAAACCAGGAGGGGTGGAGGTACACACACACACACACACACCCCGTAATCTCAACACACAGGAAGACAAGTAGAGGCAGGAGGATCAAGGTTATCCTTAGTTACAGAATAGGTTTGAGGCCAGCTTAAGTCACAGGAGATGGTGTCTAAAAAAACAAAGCAAAGAAATGAAAAAAGAAAGAAAAAGAAAACTCACTCCAGAGAGATGACGGCTTAGGGCCAAAGCCGTATAACAAGGCTATGAGAAACAGGGTGAATGCCAGACCCCAAGAGCAGCCTATCAACTCAGGGGCCCCTAGGCTTGACACAGCCTGGTTAAAGAAGGGCCTAGGATCCCAGCAGAGCCAGAGGGAGACAAGACAGCTGGGCTGAGGCTCAGGAAAGAATGGGCTGGCCACGCTGAAGCCTCTGGCTGTGCCAGCATGAATCACCTCAACTGGAAGCAAAGAAAGGGAGCAATCCTAACCGTCCTTGGCAATTTCTTTAGTGTCCATGGGACAGGATAACATGGCTTCCTGTGTCTGTGCACAGCCCGGCAGGGTGGAGGTGCTGGGTTTGAGCCAGGCTGCCTGGGGTCAGGGGGCAAGGGTGGGGCGGGCTGGGAGCCGGCCAAGGGCTCCAGTTACTTCAGGGAGTCGAGATAGGTGCAGACCTCGGAGAAAACAGTGTCCACTGTGCCTTCAGCATTGACCTGTGGGGATACAGACAATGAAGGCAGAGACGCCATGGCAGGATCCACATAACCCCACTCTGTGAACTAAGGGAGAAACTGAGGCAGAGGGAGAGGGATGGCCTAAGGTCCCACTGAGCTACAGCTAGAAAAGTGGCGTTCCCCACCTTGCGCACAATGCCACGCTTGTCATAGAAGGAAATGACAGGTTCTGTGGCGTTGTAGTAAGTCTCCAGCCTCTTCTTGATCGTCTCCTCATTGTCATCCACGCGGCCACTGGTCTCCCCTCGCTTTAGGAGTCGTTGGGTCATGGTCTCTGCGCCTGCGTCCACATATAGTAGCAGTGTGGGCTGTCCAATCTGTGTAGGGTGGACATCGGATCATTGGGACCCATCCCTGCCTCCATCTCTCAAGCCCTACACGAGACCCACCCAGAACAACAGACAGTCCCTTCCCAAGGTAACCAGAGGGCCTTCCTAAAGTAACTCCTCTGTCATTCAGGTCAAACCTCTTCCACAGCTTCCCAGAACCTTCAAGAGAAAGCCCAAAGTCCTTACCAGATCTATAGCACCTATGTGTCATGCCCTTGGCCACCCCACACCCAGCTGCTCTCCTGATCCCCACCCCCGCCCCTCCTTCCTTCCTTCAGCCATATTGACTTACGTTTGTATCTGTCTCTATCCCACACCAGGCCAGCACAGGTCCCCTGTTAGCCTTTCCCACAACTGAGACTGTCAGAGCCTCAGCTAGAATCTCACTCCTTCCAGATGGTCTTCTCAGATGTGACCGCACTATTCCTGGTCCCTTAGTCTCCCCTTGGCAGCCTCTAGGTATTTACTTAGTGACCTCCCCTTCCCTCAGCCAGGATGGGAGCTGAGGGCTGAGTAAGACTTGACTGAAAGGAATCAGAGGGACAAGGTGAGGACTGTGAAGAACTCTAAATGACTGTCACTGTCATAAGCCACTTGTCACAAAGACGGCTTGGAGAGGTATAAAGGAATAGGGCCTGGCTCTTCCAGACCTCGGTTTGGCCACCAGGGCCCCTTCACAATGGCCCCTGCCCAGGCTGGGCCTTTGTACTGGCTAGTTTTGAGTGTCAACTTGACACAGGCTGAAATTATCACAGAAAAGTGAACTTCAGTTGGGGAAATGCCTCCATGAGATCCAGCTGTGGGGCATTTTCTCAATTAGTGATCAAAAGGGTGGTGCCATCTCTGGGCTGGAAGTCTTGAGTTCTATAAGAGAGCGGGCTGAGCAAGCCAGGAGAAGCAAGCAAGCCAGCAAAGAACATCTCTCCATGGCCTCTGCATCAGCTCCTGCTTCCTGACCTGCTTGAGTTCCAGTCCTGACTTCCTCTGGTGATAAACAGCCATGTGGATATAAACTGAATAAACCCTTTCCTCCCCAACTTGCTTCTTGGTCATAATGTTTGTGCAGAAATAAAAACCCTAACTAAGACAGCCTTGCATTGAAGCAGGCAATGGTTACCTTTCCCTTTCTGGCTACACCGCCCCTCAGAGCAGGGGTCACTGACAGATCTCTAGGCCTGGCCTGGTCTAGGCTGGGCTTATGAGGGCAGGAGGACCAGAGGGAAGGAAAGGCAGCTTTGGGCCTGGGCCCAGAGGTCTAACAGCCTCGGGACCTCTGTTCTTTAGACTCCAGCTGAGTCAATCCCAGAGGCCTCTATGCAGCTGGGATCACAGCAGCCTGACACTCACAGCTCCTCTCCTGCCTCTGTCCAACCGCGTAACCTAGGGCAGGCTACTGGGCCCTCTGAGTCTGGTGCCTGTCTCCTGAATGGTTGCAGATTCAGTGTGACAGCATCTGCTGACCTTGGACAGTTTACCAGTTTAGAGTGGCAAAGGCCAGACTAAAGCTGCTGCCACCTGTCCGTTGGCTATCAGCTACCAGAGTCCTCTGGGGTCCCCGGGGCCAAACACAACAGACTCTGTATCCAAACTTTGGGTGCATCCCTGAGCAATGCATCCGTGGCTGGAGCCTCAGTTTCTCAGTATGGAAATGGGCATGTAGCCTGAGGAGTGGGCCTTGGATACTGCCCACCCCAAGGAAGCTCTGGAGATTTTTGTCAGTAGGACAAGTCACTTCCAGGCCAGCCCCTTCTCCTTCAGTGCAGTTCTGGCTCCCCCTAGTGTCAACATCTGAGAACTTCCCCTATTTGGACTCCCAGATTACCACCAAGCCCTGAGTGCAGCCTCGAAGCTCGGAAGCTCCCTCGCAGCACAAAACCCATAAGCACTTTTATTTGCTGGATGTGGCTCTGAGGGTTGCAAGTGACTTCACACATCTGGGGAAATGGGGGAAAACGACATGTGCCTCAGGGTTGCGCCTAAAGGAAGCTAGACCAACTCCCATTTCACAGATTGGCATGCTGAGGCTCAAAGCAAGGCTCAAAACATTTTCTTGAGGTCTTTCACTTAACAGTTTTGACATACAATCGCCTCTTTTGACTGCACAGAGGGGGACAGGAGTGAGGCTGGAGGTACTCTGCCCCTAGCCCACCAGGATGCCAGCCAGCCCTTCACCCCTCCCTCCTCAGCACCCACAGTCCCACAATCCCCTGGGTGGCCTTCTATGGTGTATATGTGTGCACATATGTATGTGCCAGCATGTGGGTCCACATGCACGCACCCCCTATAGTGTGAGCTCCATCCAGGTGTACACATATGTATACATGTGTGCAGTGTACCTGTGCGTGTGTGCATCCTACATTGTCTATTGTTTGTGTAGGTGTGGATCACATGCACAAACGTCTGACTGTGCCCATGTAGGGTGACAAGCCCCACAGGATGAAGCCTCTCAGATCTTCATGGCTTCCTTCCAGGTGGTTATGGCAGGTCCTGTGCAGCCTTCCTACTTGCATACTGTAGACTCCACCTCCATCATCCCTCCCTCTCGGCTGCAGCCCAGCCCCTGGCCAACAGCCAGTCAGGGGTCTTACCTTCTGTTCAAACTCTTCTCCCTGTTTCACCTCCCTCGGGTAGCCGTCGATCAGGAAGCCATTGGAAGAGTCCACTTTGGCCAACATAGCTTCCCGGAGCATGTCCAGCACCGTATCCTGTTGTCCAGCACAGGGATCCTTGAGCTCTCCTTCCCACCCCTCTGGAGCTTGGCCTGTGCTGGCCTGCCCAAGCTTGTCCTCTTCCCTGGAGCCTGTGAGTCCCAGTAAGCCCCTCTTCTCCAGGCTTGGGCTTCACTGAACCCCTTTGCACCCTGGAAAGGCCCTAGGCACTAAGCTACTACAGACCTCCCCTGTCCCTCTCCTCACCAAGCCAGGGGACAGGGAGGGGACAGACTGAGATACAATGGGTGTGACATAAAATGAGGGGGTAAAGAATGGTAAAGAAGTGGACAAATGGGTCAGCAGGATGGCTCAGGGGTGGATCTGACTCAGGTGGGGCTGGCTGGCATCCTGGTGGGCTAGGGGCAGAGTACCTCCAGCCTCACTCCTGCCTCAGTCAAAACAGGAGATTGTATGTCACAACATTAAGTGAATAAAAGACCTCAAGAACATGTTTGTCTTGCTTTGAACCTCAGGGGAACATCATTTCAGCCATAAGAGAGTATGGTTGAGACAAAGTCCACGACACTAGGGAATTGAGGATGGGAGACAGGGCTTCATCCCAGGGTCTCAGTTATCTCTGGAAACAACTTTTGGCCAAGGACAATGGGGGGTGGGCACAGCAGGTTTCAAAGCTAGAGAGAGACATAGTCACAGGCTTTACTGGCTGACCTTGGCGCTCAGGCTTAGACCCTCCACCCATCCCCGACAAGGCCCACTCACCAGTGGCACCAGCTCTCCCTTCTCCATGATAGATGACAGCATCTTGCCCCTCTCTGATCCAGAGCTGACTTCTGCCCGAAGCAGGTCCCCAGTAGAGAGGTGGGTATAGCCGTATTTCTGCACAATCTTCTCACACTGGGTGCCCTTTCCTGAGCCAGGTCCACCTGCAAGCACCCATGCATTCAGAAACCCCGCCCCCCAAAAAACAACCAAAGCCCCAGGCAGGATACCACCAGGGTCCTCAATGAGAGAAGAAAAGCCTTGAAAGCCTTTAATCCCTGCACTTGGGAGACAGGCAGACAGAGCTCTGTGAGTTCGAGGCCAGCCTGGTCTACACAGTGAGTTGCAGGACAGCTAGAACTACGTAGAAAGACCCTGTCTCAAAAACAAACAACCGGGCAGTGGTTGCACACGCCTTTAATCCCAGCACTTGGGAGGCAGAGGCAGATGGATCTCTGTAAGATAGAGGCCAGCCTAGTCTATAGAGTGAATTCCAGGACAGCCAGGGCTACACAGAGAAACCCTGTCTTGAAAAACCAAAAAAACCAAAAACAAAACAAAAACAAAAACAAAAAAGAACCCCCCAAAACAAAAACAAACAAACAAACAAACAAACAAAAAAACCCAAAAATCCTACAGTACCTGCTCAGACCCTCCCTGCTCACCCACCATGTGCTTGCCTGCAACTTACCCACCACAAAGATGATCTTGGCTTTCTTCAGCTTCTCTGTGGAGAGAATGGGGAGCAGTCACTGGTTAGACAAGCAGGCAGCGCTCATGTGTGACCTGGGTTTGGGCTGAGTGAGCTGGGACAGACACTGGGTATTCTAGACAGGCCCAGACAAAGCCTGGAGGCCAAGAACTCAGCCAAGGATTCAGAGGTTAAGGGACAGTGATGGCAACCCCGTGGCGCCTCGGGTGGGGGAAGGCAGGATCCCCCCAGGTGTTGGCCACCTCCAGTCTTTCTGCTTCCCTCTTCTTGGGGTTCACTAGACAAACAGCAGCCCATGGTCCTATCCTGTTCCCGCTGTCACCTCTCCTCTCTCTCTGGCTTTGGCCCTGCCATGGCTGCCTTGGCCTAACAGTACTAATGTGGAGCTGGCAACCACAACATGTTGCCATAGAAATGGTTGCCAGGGAGGAGGGCTGCTGTGGGCAAATGGAACTCTTACTCAGACAGGGAGTTAAGCAGACTTCCCAAAGTGCCTCCTTTGGAACCACAGCCCTGGGGGCCTGCAATGGAGAAGCTTGTGGTAGTGCAGGCCTAGCTAGCGGGAGTGAGGCCCTGTGCTCCAGACCTGAGGCTATAAAAAGGGGGGGGGGGGGGGAGGGAATCTGAGGCCTAGGGAGAGAGGGGCTTAGCCAAGGGAACCCAAACTAGAACCCTGGGCTTTCTCCCCTTAGGAGCTGGGATGCAGCCTTTCCAGGAGGAGGTGGGCTTGAAGGCCTGCTATGGGTCTAGGGCCCTGAGGAATTGCCGGGAAAGTGCCTAAAGCTGAGTGTGGCAGCTAAGGGGTAGATTCTTGACCACAGAGTTGAGGCGGTAGCAGCGTCTGTCAGGCGCTTTAAAGAGCCACCCAAGCAGAGGCCCGGTGCCAAGGCATGGCTCTGCCAGAAGCCAGGGCCCACCCATTCCAGGCACTCTGCCTACATCCCAGAGTATAGAAGCCAGGAAGACAAGACTTTAGGGTCCACCTCACTAGCTGACAGGGACACTGGGTCCCTGCAAGGGCCAGACATGAGCCTGCCCACTGCTCCAATCAACTCCCCGCCCCTACCCCACCCCACACTGCTTGGCAGTCAGCTGGAATTGCCGCCTAGCCTAGCCTCCCCAGTACCTCCTTCCCCAGAAAAGGGGAAGCTTGGCTATAAATGCCAGCATAGGTGAGCTCTGGGGGCCCAGAGGCCTCAGGCAGGCCTCCTCGCCTCTAAGATTAGGATCCAAGCAGATCCTAACAGGTAGGAGGAGGAAGCCTGGGGCCTTCTCCAACCCTTTCAATCTCTGTGAGCCCACCCCTTAACACACAGGCACTCTAAGGCCAGGAGGGGACCACTTACCTTCCATCCTGCTGAGGTCTGGGAGCTAGGTCAGCACTCTGCAAGACAAGGCACAGGCAGGGGTGAGGGGTTCTCCTCCCACCCCTGACTCAGCTGCCAAGCCCCACCCACAGCAATAAGTGTCAGGCTCCGGCTTGCAATTTCCAAACCGAGAGGCCAAGAGCGGAGAGGGATTCCCAGGAGGCAGAATGACCTTGGAAGAGTCACCTTCCTGCTGGCTTCTACGTCTCTGTCACCCCTCCAGTGTGTGCCTTGGTTTGCTGGAGGCGCCTGGTAGAGGTCAAAGAAGGTGTGAACAACTCTATGGAATCTCTCAGGAGAGTCTCTAGTGTGTGAGGGGAGTGTCTGCCTTGACAACACTCCCCAGGGGGGCAGGATGCTGGCCGCCAGAGTCTCCTTCTTGCCTGGGGACAGGACAGGTGACAGAGACACTCCTGGGGCTCAATCCTGTAAGGTTTGTTTTGTTCTGTTTGAGACAGGGCTCTAAGCCCAGGCTGGCATCAGATTAACAGCCATCCTACTGCCTCAGCCTCCTCACCTGGGCCTACAGGTGTGCATTACTTCCCTGGGGCCTGCGTGGTTTGTTTGTTTGTTTTTAATTTTACGTGTATGACTGTGTGCCTGCATGCATGTAAGTGTGACTGCAGTCCACAAAGAGGCCAGAAAGGGGTGTGGAGTCCCTTGGAACTGGAGTTACAGGTGGTTGCGAGCCACTCTGTGGATATTAGGAACAGAACCCAGGTCCTTTGGAAGAAGCAGCCAGTGCTCTTAGCTGCTGTCTCTCCAGCCCTCTACCCCCTTTTCAGTTTTTAACATAAGGTGGTCTCTGGCTCCTGCCTGAAGCAGGCCCAAGTCCGCCTCACGCGTGGTCCTATCTCTCACACCCCTCCCCCGGGGAATTTACTTCACTCACAGTCCCCAGCTTGCCCGCCCTTTCTTCACAGCCACCAGCCTCTTCAAAAATATGTTCTCACCCACTACCTGTCCTGCCATCCTAAGACCACCCATACCGCTCTGGTCTGTGTCCCAGGTTCATGCTTCTGTCCTCTCACGCTGGCTTCAGGTCCGAGGGACCTTCCCACCCCACACTGTGCTATATCTGCGTGCATGTTTCCCACAACCCATCCCACCTCTGCCCTGCACGCTTGTACCACAACCATCTTCTCTCCATCTGAGACCATAGCCCACCTCCACAGAGCACACACACACACACACACACACACACACACACACACACAGAGCAATGGTATTTCCCTTAGCAAACAGCAATCATGTGATCCTCTTGCTCATAGGCTTCTATGCATGGTCCTCTTGGCTCCCTAAACCAAACCTGAACCCCTTAACCTACCTGGCAGGGACTGGTCTCATCCACTTTAATGCCCCCCAAATGCTTGGGGGAATGTCTTTCTCCAATGCGACTGGAGGCCCCAGCTCAAGTGTTACCTCCTTCAGGATACCTTCCTGGATTCCACCCCACAGTCCCACATTGACAGGTGCTCTCTCTGAACTTCTAGTTGCAGGGTACCCAGCTTAGGGTGTCAGAACATTCATTAGCACCATGGGCCTTGTTCCTGTTCCTGATTGGGCCTGGCAGGGGATGGCACTGGCCTGGGACCCTCATTGCACCCTGCCTGCCGTTTAGGAAGGGAATTGAGGCTTGCGGAGGGACACAGAGTAGATTCAGACTCTGGCTGAAGTCAAGCTCAGGCCTGGCACCCCAAAACATACAAGAACCTCGAGCATTTTGCACAGATCCATGGCCTGAGCTGCAGCCTCTAGGCCTGCAGAGTGCGCAGGAGGGGGCATGGAGCTGCCCAGGGAAGGAGGAGTGTCCCAGGCCCTAGACACTCACCAAATGTCCTAGGAGATCACTCCCCTCTACTTGCCCCACCCCTCCCGGTAACCTAAGTCCCTCGGTCCCACAGACACCTGCCACTTCTTTGGTCTAAAATAACTTAGGTGGTGAGGAGGCCTCCAGGAGGCCAGGGGTCCCAGACAGAGTAAGGTTACAGGGCTAAGCAGCCAGGCCTTATAAGGTTCCCTGGGTCAGGGCTCCTAATATGACTGTCTTCTGGGTGGCTCAAGGAGCAGAGGCCCCAGGGGACACACGTCCCCTGTCACTACGCCTGGTTGTCCCAGCTGCTTGTTCAGCAAAAGCCCTCAAAGAGGCTAGGCTAGCTATCAGATAGGGTTCGAGTCACAGCCCCATCACTCAGCTGTGTGACCTTGGGCAGCTGCTGTCCCCTCTCTGGCCAGCCTTGCTGCTGCTGAAGTCTCCTGCTAAACTGAGCAGACCTGTGAGGCAGTCAGGAAGGTTCCTGCTGGGCCCCTGATTCGGCAGGAGGTGCTGGCAGGGCTCCAACATCCAGGAGCCCCAGGTCCTCCCAACACTTGAAGTGACATTACAGCTCTTGTGAACACACGGGCTGCCCCTAGCCAGGTCCTCTGGGACAAGGAGATAGGCCTGTGTCCTTCCCTTGTCCCTTAGGGCCTCAGCACGGGATGTGCCAAGGGCATGGGTGGAACTGAAGCCCCGGGAATACCGGGAATACAAAGGGGGTCTGGGAAGCTGAGAGGACAGGGACACACACACACACACACACACACACACACACACACATACACACACACTTGTGCACACACACTCATTGCCACAGGGCACATGCACCCACAGCTGATAGGACACACATGCAAACACACACAGCTCATAACCATGGATACAAACATTCAAGACACACAGAACCCAAGGGTAGTCTGACACCAGCAACCCCCACCTTCCCACAGGTGATGTCTCCCCACTCCTCTTGGAGGCTTCCACTTGGGCAGACAATGGAGCAGTCACACACTGACCTGGGGGAGGGTGTGGTGGGCGCTGGGGCCAGTGCGTGCCCTGCCTGTCCTCTCAGCCGCCTGCAAAGGCGACTATTTATAAGGCTGGAGTGCGCACGCATGGCATGCTGGGAGCCAGCACTCTGGCGAGATGGCAGAGAGAAGGGAGGAGGGAGAGGGGAGAAGGAGGAGGAGAGAGAAGGAAGCAGGGACTCTGATGGAAAGCTTAGTGAAGAGTGAGCGTCCCCACCAGGCGCTCCCAGGGACTAAACCTGCACACAAAGTGTCTCTGCCACCACACTATGCCCACATTACTCTCCACAGACAAGGGCTCTGTAGCTGGGGAAGCTGATGCTCAGACAAGCTGTGTGTGTGGAAGCTCACAGTGTGTAGATCAGGGAAGTAAGGAGGGAGGGGACCAGGGTGTGAACTTTGCTGTTCCAGGGTCACAGTCCTCAGGCTGAGACC
>JADRCD010226331.1:0-31802 GCA_019843815.1 Montemys delectorum
TACGTACTCACGAGTGCAGTGCCTGTGGCCAGAAGAGGGCATCATCCAGCAGATCTGCTGGAGCTGGAGTTAAGGGCATTTGTGAGCTGCCTGACATGGGCGCTGGGAACTGGTCTTGGGTCGTCTGCAAGACCAGTGTGTGCTCTGAATGGCTGAATCGGTCACAGCCCAGCCTCTACACACTGCTTCTTATGTATGTGGGCCATGGTCCCTCCTTAGTTCTTTGTCTTTTTCTGTAGTTAAATGAATGACTAGTCACCCAATCTAGCCCCACTCTGTAACAGACATTGTTCTTTAATAGTCCAGGCTCTGGGGAAAGAGATACCACCAAGGCTCTCAGAGACTGAGCGTATGATGAATGATATTCATAGTCAGGATTTACACACAGTCGGGATTCATATGTAGTGCCGTCTTTCCAAGTATCAACTACCTCTTTCACCGAACTGGAAGACACAAGGAGAAGCATTTTGCTGTCTTTACATAGCTTACAGGACCCAAGAAAAGGCTTACACACAGTAGACATAGGTGCCTATTGATAAATAAGACATATGCATTCATTTTCAAAACCTAGCTGCAGAGCGATTTGAATCATTTGAGATCAGACTCCCGTCTCAGTAGCTCCCATAAGAATGGCTGCCCCTCAGATGATGTGCACAGGGTCCAAAACATCCAATCACTTACACTTGTGGGTGTATGGGGTGGTGTGTGAATTCCACTAGAGACTAAAGTTGAGCGTGTGTGTGTGTGTGTGTCTGTGTCTTTGTGCGTGCATGCCTGCATGTGGTAATTAGAGACCTTCTTCCATTGCTCTCTACCTTATAAAATTGCTCTCTCACTGAACATGGAACTAACCAATCCAGCTAAGCCATAGCTCTAGGTGTCCTCTAGTCTCAGCATCTCCAGTGCTGGGACTGTAGGCCTGTGTGGCTCTGTCCAGTTGTTTACATAGTTTATGGGACAGAACCTGGATCCTCTCATTTGTGTAGCGAGCAGTTTACTGAGCCATCTCCCCAGCTCAGTGATAGGTCATTTAACGTGTGCAGTTGAACAGGGTTAAGACTTTCTTCACTGGGGTGCGGTCGCGTCTAGCACACCATTGGACATGAGCTCTGCAGCCTGTGTTCTCTTCCAGTTACCCTTTCATTTTCTTCTCTGTCAACCTGACCACGGTGGACACTTCGTATTAGTGCAGTTGTATAGTATGTCATTTTGGGTCCTTGAGATTCATCAATGTTGTAGCATGTGGTAAGATTTCCCTTAAAACAATAAAGCAACTACTACTTTTAAAAATACACTAGTCTTTTATACTAGGGTATAAGACAGCTTCGTCACAGCAACTGGAATGCATATGTTCCTGTATGTCAGTGTATAGATTCCATTGAACTTTATTCTTATCTGTTCACTTCCCCCACTCTTATCCCCACCGACTCTCTCCCCTCCTATACAACTACTTTTATTGAAAGTGATAATTGCACATATTATTTAGGACTGCAGGATTAGGCTTTTGACACGTGCTTCATTGTAGAATGAGCAAAGCAGGCAAATTAATGTCTGTCATTTTCCATCACTTCTTTGTGGTTGAGAACAATTCAAATCTACTCTTTCAGATACGTGAGAATACTCAGTTTGTTCCTGTTAGCGACAATCACCTTGCTGTGTAGTGAATAACTAGAATGGAGTTCTCTCCTTAGCTAGGACTCAGCTCCCTTTGGCCAGCATTGATTTCCTGGCCCCTCCTCTCCCTCCACCAATCAGACTCTCTATTTTTTCAGATTGTTGAAACAAATGAGGTCATTTCATGTTCATCTCTTTATGGCTGTGCCATTATACAATATAATGCTCTCCACAATTGTGTTATTTCAAGTGAGAGTTTTGTCCATTTGAAGGCTGAATGATGTTCCACTGTATATGCATGCCGCATATTTTAAAAACCCGCTCAGCTGTGCTGTGGCAGTTTTGAGAGCTTGGTTGTAAATAATTCTGTAATATATGTAGGAGCCTAAGCATCTTCACCACTTACGATACCTTTTACATGTTTACATCTGAAGCAAGATTGCTACATCATGTGATACATTTTGTATTTTTGGTATGTGTTTGTTTATTTATTCTCTCTCTCTCTCTCTCTCTCTCTCTCTCTCTCTCTCTGTGTGTGTGTGTGTGTGTGTGTGTGTGTGTATGTGCGCATGCGTACATTTGTGTGCACTCATGCATACCATGATGTACATGTGGAGGTCACAGGGCTACTTGCAGGAGTCAGTACTCTCCTTCTGACCCATGAGTCCAGGATAGAATTGAGCTGCCAGGCTTGTCAGTAAGTCCTTTTCCTTTCTAGGCTATCTTACTGGCCCTACCTTAATTTCCTGGAAGCATCTTTGTCCTTCTTTCTAAAATGGCTATGCAGCATCACACTCCCTCTAACATACAAAAGTTTCTCCTTTCCCTTCAACCCATTACTTTCCACCGTGTTTGGCAATAGCCATTATAACAGTGTGAGGGACCGTTCTGGGATTTCAACTTCTTTTTTCATGATTGTTTTTGGCTTTGTTCTTTATCACTTCATAGACCAAGCTCTTCTGAACCAACTGTATCGCTGAGGCTCCTTGAACGTGTGGCAATCCTCCTGCCTTAGCTTCTTCCTGAGGGCTAAGATGGCAAGCATGAGAGACCGTGCCTAGATCAAACCTTTCCATTTCTTTCTGAGTTTTGGGATGTATTCACTCAGGCAGGCCATCTCGCTCTCTGTGTATAAATCTGTGTATATATGTGCCATATGTGTTCAGTTGCCTGTGGGGGCCAGAGGAGGGCATCAGGTGTTTGTTAGCTGCCCTGTGTGGGTGCTGGGACCTGAACTCCAGTCCTCTGTAAGAACAGCAAGCACTCCTAACCACTGAGCTCTACCTTGGCCAGTTCCAAACGCTTGTTTTCCTGTTTCTGAAGAGTGGGGATTTCCCTTGTTTGGGGTGTGAACTCCTTGGTTGATAAAGGATTGGCAAATATTCTCTCACAGTGTACAAGCTATCTCTTCATTCTTCCAACCACTTCTTTTACTCTGCAGAAGCTTTTGGCCTGATGTGATTCTGTTCGCCTAGGTTTGCTTTTGCCGCCTGTGTTCTGGGGTCTTGTTACCCAGTTCATATCTTGTAGTGGTCTTGGCTTTTTAAAATCTGTTTTGTGTAGAATGCTAAATAAGGGGTGACGTGAGTATCCTAAGTGATTGCTCTGCTGGCGCATAATCAATTCTCTTCAAAACCACTTACTAAAGAGCCTGTTCTGTGTATTAGCGACTGCTTTTGTTCAAAGTCAACCAATAATAGCTGGGAATGTTTATGTTTACTGTGATAGCTCTATCCAGTCAGGTCGTCTTTCATTTTAAAAAGATGTGTAATATAGTCTTTCTCATGGATAGCCCACAACATCTTTATCGTTTCTCACTGGGCCACTTTGGCTCCCGATACTGTGTACAGTGCTTTCAGCAAATGTGAGTACACGGTTCTGTCAATTCTTTTGGATCTCTCAGCAGAAATGGAATTGCTAGAGCTTACAATTCTTTTGGATCTCTCAGCTTACAATTCCAGTTACTGTTGTTGTTGTTGTTGTTGTTGTTGTTGTTTTTCAAAGAACCCCTTGCTGTTCATGGTAGCAGTCACACCATTTCGCAGTTGTGTTAAGAGGTTCACAAGGGTTCTGATTGCTCCACATCCTTGCCAGTACTTGTTCCTTACCCCAACTGGCAGTAACTGAGGGAGCTGATGTTTACACACCTGTCTTGATCAATGAAATATCTTCTCATCCTTTTTGATGGTTCTGACCAAGTAGACAATAAAAGAGACAGATACCGTATTGTCTGTCTCTTTGGGTTGCTAAGGATCTTGGCCAAGGTTAGGAGATCTCTGGGGCTTTATGGGTTAGAGGTAGAGCTTCTCTTCTTTTCCTTTTAGCCAGGGCAAGGTACAGGTGATGGGCGGAGTCCTCCTCAAGCCCCTGGTGGGACAAAGGGTGGACTGAAAGAAAAGATGGGCTTCTGAGTGCATTGAGTTCCTTAACGACTCTGAGCTTTCATTTCCACATCTGTGACACAGATTCACTGAGAGGTGTTTTCATAGCCGAAAGAAAAATAATAACATCACCATGCGTGGTGCTTGGCACTCTCCTTGTTGTACAAATATCCTAAGTGCAGCTGCTAGCAAACTGTAGCAGACTGCCTGCCATGCAAGACACCTGACAGGGGAGAGAGAGAGGCGATTCCTTGTTATCACACCACACTCACACCTGCGAAAATGCCTTTCTTGGTGTTTGGGATGAGGGAGGCTGTTCCTCTGCCATAGCTGAGGAGCATTTCATGACCTACACGCTAAGAAAGGTCAGCCAACTCTGTTTATTCAGCAAATATATGCTGACCTTCTGTTCTGTACAAAGCTGTGTTCTAGCTGCAGAGCGCATGGGGGGGCGTGGCAAGGAGTCTGCAAGTCACGTGACCCAGCTCTGCCTTCGAGGATCCCTGCCTGGTCAGATGGCCTCCAGGTTGTCATCTCATCACGTGCTGTGTTAATCACTCCACCCTTGTTTCTCCCTTGAGCTGTGATCTTCTCGAAGACCAGACTCTGTTTTATTTATTTAGGTATTCACACTTCCTGACAGTTTTGAAAGTATTCAATAGATATAACTAAAGAGGCAAAATTTACAAAGCTGAAGCAGAATAATAGAAGAAAATAGGTAGTTATGAATAGTTTTCGGTGGGTGAAACCCCCAATGCTTCAAGGAGTTTATAGCTTTTTGTTGTTGTTGTTTTGTTTTTTGTTTATTTATTTTTTGTTTTTTTCGAGACTGGGTTTCTCTGTGTAGCCCTGGCTGTCCTGGAACTCACTCTGTAGACCAGGCTGGCCTCGAACTCAGAAATCCACCTGCCTCTGCCTCCCAAGTGCTAGGATTAAAGGCATGCGCCACCACAGCCTGGCTAAGGAGTTTGTAGTTAAGTCAATACTTAAATCAGTACGTACGGTATAGCAGGCATTGATAGAGTCACTCAGCACACATCGAACTGTACTGCAGGTACACTTTATAATGGTGCCATCTTTATATTTCCCCATTGGTTCTCAGTACCATTTCTTTCCACAAGGGGTGAAATGAGCAGCAGCAGCTAAGTAGGCAACCCTCAATTCTTGGTTTTTGACTTTGTGGAGAGCCCAGATGCAAGCCTGCTGTTCATTGCCCCTTCAAATAAGAAAGCAGCTGTTATTCTCACAAAACTAGGGCTTTACGGGAGGGAGGGAGGGGTGTAAGGAGGGATATAAGAGAATGGGGAGAGAAGGGGGGAAAGAGATAGATAGATATATATAGAGAGATAGATGAGAGAGAGAGAGAGAGAGAGAGAGAGAGAGAGAGAGAGAGAGAGAGAAGAGAGAGAGATTGTGATTAAGTGACTAATCTTAACTACATAGTAAACAAAATGCAGAGCCAAGGTGGCACCAGGACCTAATTCCTGACCAAATAACCAGCAAAACCTAGGGTGGCCTACAATAGTCTAAACAAGGGCTGGTTCTAAGAAGGCAATCAGGGAAGCTTGAACATGTGTGGGCATTTGTACTCTGGGGAGCTTGTTCAGTTGGGTGCTATCTCTCACCTTGGGAACACACACACACACACACACACACACACACACACACACACACAGAGAGAGAGAGAGAGAGAGAGAGAGAGAGAGAGAGAGAGAGAGAGAGAGAGAGACTTACCTGCAGCTCTACCCTCACTCTCCAGTGTGGAGAGAAGAGGAGTAAATCCCATGCTAAGGGACCTGGCTGGGGGGTGTGGTGGGGGGCTGGGCGGCTGCTGTCTTTCCTATGTGTTTGTTTTCTAACTGCCAGTACTTAAAGAAGCCACCTGTCCTCAGGCTGTACTGACAATACTGCCTCTCTCATAGTATGGTTGTACAGCCTGAGACTTGAGGGTGTCCCTCTCCCACATACGTGGGCAGGCCGTCCTGCGGTCCTCAGGGTGCTGATGGAAGCTGCCAGGAGTCCAGGGAGCTAGGCTGCAGGGTCCAGGTGAGAGGAGAAACAGGGAGACGTCAGACTTCTGCCTCCTAAGCCATCCAGCTGAATCTGTCCCAGGGACTTACCTTTTGAGTCACGGAAACTGTTAAAGTAATACTTCTCAAAAGGTTAAAAACCTATTTCTCAAACGTGTACGTGCTAAAGATTTGCATAATTCATTAGCTGGGGAGCTTGTGAGATGACAAAGCTGGCTTTCTAAGGGGATACAAAAAAATATGTGTGCTGAGTGTGCCTGTAATCCCAGCACTCCAGAGGCAAAGGCAGAGGCAGAAGGATTGCCGGGAGTTCAAGGTGAGCCTGCATTGCATAGTGTGTACCATGATAGCCTGGGTTATATAGCAAAACCTTGTCTCATAAAAATCAAAGAATATCCTGAATGAGGAAGGGTTTCTTGGGCCTCAACTCTAGCTTAGGAGATACTGATAGTTAATGGCTACTGGGGGAGAGGGAATTGTTTTCTTCAGGACTAGAGTCACTGGGAAGTTGCCGGTACTCTAGTGAAGAACCCACCTCACACACATTTGCAAGCAAACATTCCCGACTAAGCTCAGCGAGTCACACATACAAAATAAACACATGAAGGTAGGAGAGGGTGTACTTTGTGGTGAAGAAGAGGCTCAGGGGAAGTAGAGGGGGTAAGAGAGGGGAATGGAGGGGATCAATATGGTCAAAATATATTTGATGCATAGATGTAGTTGTGAACATGTACATAAGATATTATTTAAAAACAATGCAGAAAGCAAACAAGACATATCTATATTTACATGTACACATGGAAATGAGAGGGAAGGAGTTTGGCATAAAGCTCAGTGGTCTATAGATGATAGAATTCAATACAATCACAAAGGGTGGAGTTATCTTCATCTTTTCTAATGGCTAGGCATCTTTCTCAGGTTTTCAGGTTTTATTCTTGTTAGCATCTAGCATATTGGACAAACCTTATGGTTTGTCCAAAACTCTAAACACATAGACTGCAACTCCCTAGGTTGACATGGCTCTTGGGACATCTTCCTATCAGCTCTAAGAAATTAAGTCCTGTAGTATGGAAAAGTCTACAAGCTGCTGGATATGTTTGTCTCAGCTATGAAGTCTGAAGACAGAGGAATAGATAGCTAAAGGCTGGTTTGGGGGGAATATCTGGACCCACTGGGAAAAGGATCTAAGATAAAGCTAATTGACTACATGATCATAAGTACATCAGGGGACTAGAGTCCCATGGTGATGTCTTGGACCCCCTGGAAGTTGTGTCATTCACAGCCACTACCCAGTACACCCCGAAGACTGATTGCTTCTGGTTTGCAGCATGCAGTGATTCTGTGAAGATCTGAGGTCCCTCTGAGGAATGGCAAATAGCTCACCCAGTGACTTTTGACAAGGAAGCTGTGACCCTCCTTAAGAGGACCTGGCCTCCCTAGGAACTGATAGAAAACAATTAGTGGTTTGGTGATTTCAAGACAGCATCTGGCCATTTGATCGAGACTCTTCTGCCTGCAGAGACTGAGTGAGAATTCAATGGACTGCCTCTCCATTTCGCTTTTAAGGATTATCAGGGCCAGCAGCCAGTGCCGTAGGCTGTCCTAATAACAAGGCGCTGCCATCCTTTCCAGCCTGGAGACAATACCGAGTCTGAGGAAAGTGCTGTAGAGAGAGCATTGAGATGTGAGTTCTGATCTTGCCTCTTCTACTAACTAGCAGAAAGATTCTGATCAAATTAATTTGCTTCTTTGAGGTCAGTTTCTTCAACACTTAAAGAGGGCCCTTGTGGAGAGACTTTAGAGAGAGAGAGAGAGAGAGCCAATTGGGATAACTATGTGGCTTCAGATGGAAAAAGCAAGTAGGTTGTGGCCCATGGCTCTGGTCTACCAGTCAGTGACAACCATTTCCAAATAAGGAGATTTCGAATAGGAACACACATTTCTGTGTTCTTTGGAAGTATCGAAGTCTCTCTCTGCCTTCAACTGTGGGTGACTCACTTGTCTGCGAGTCTCTGAGATGAAAGCCATTTCTGACCTTTCCTTCGCTCTCACTCCAGCTTAACAGCTTGAGTCAAACCCCCTAATAGCTGTCCCACGGGAGACATCATCTTGATGGGGACATCTCTGTCATGTCTGTCACTCTGTGTACTTGTTACTTTATGTTGCAGTGACCTCAAATCAAACATAAACAACCTATATCAAGGAAGGATGTATTTTGGCTTATAGTTTGAGAGGAGTCTGTATATCATGGCAGAGCATTATCCTGGGCAAGATGTAGAGAAAGGGAGCATGGGAAAGGGCTAGGGCAAGATATATAGCTCCTGAGTGTAGCATCCCCTAGGAGCCCACTTCTGTTACCTAGGACCTACATTCTACCTTCTAGCAACACCATAAAATGCCATTAAATTGTGACTCTGTCCAGTGATTAATTCTTGATTAGGTCAGAGCCTCATTATCTAATTGTTTCTGGAAATGCCATTGAAGGAACTGCCAGAAGTGAGCTTCTCTAATTATCTAAGTGTTTGTCAGTCCAATTGAGTTGACAATAGCATTCAGCATCACACTCCGCCAGCACAGGAATTATTCACCAAGCTCATTTCACCGAATGCTTTCGATGGCCATGGGGGAAGATATTGCTTACAACTTGTTTTTGCCTCGTGTGTTGCTCCCAACTGAAAGGAAGCTGGCAGATCACTGCTCATGTACACTGCACAAATGCCTGGCATTTCAAAGCCGAAGGAATGCCAAAATCTTCCTTTCCTACCTGCCTAACTTCCCAGGGCATGTCAGGCGCTCCCCCCCCCCCTTTCTGGGGAATTTAGAATGCTTATTTGCATGTCATCTTTTCTGAGCCCTGTATCAGACAGAACACAGGGGACCAGCAGAAGAAATCTCAGTGAGCTCAGTAGTCAGGGCTTCCTTCAAGAAGCCCAGAGACTGATGGGATTTAGACAAGTAGGAGTGTGGACAGGTGGAGAAATAGTGATGTTCAAGTTGAGGGACTGAGCAGATGATATAACATGCGAAGGCAAAGTCATAAAACAGAACAGCCCTAGATAGAGCCTTGACTTTCCACAAGAGAAGAGCCAGACTGGGCTTAATTTAGGAAGGCAGACATGATAATGCAAACCTAACACTAACTGTGGGCAATAGGTAGGAGTGGGTGAAGAGACCTCCCTGTCACTACCTGAGGCAAGCTCTAGGCCTGTGGGCCTGGATCCATTGACGCAGGCTACACTTGGCACTAAGCAATCAAAGGGGCCAAGAAGAGACCCCTGTTATTGACGACGTTTTCATATCTGGGGACAACCCACATGCAAAAGTGGGATTGAGGAAGGGATGGAGCAGGCTGCTGTGCCTTTGAGGGAAGACAGTCAAGAATACAGGGCCTTGCGGTTAATGCCGCCTCAACTTCCATCTCCACTGTGCTGGTGCTGGGGACCAGAGGAGATGTTCAGTGTTGATGTAGAAGGACCATCATGGTCCATCACCAAGAGGCCCCTTCTGCAGTAGGTGGCAGTGATTTCTGGGCTTACAGAGTGGGGAGCTGCTCAGAGAGGATGCCAGTCGTCCTATTCCCAGAGTTAACAGGGAGGACCTCAGGACTTGCAGCTCATCTGAGCTGGGGTATGTAGCCATGAGCTGCTTGCTTCCAATGCTAGGCTGCCCCAGGCTGAAGCTAGGTTCTCTTTCTTGTTGTTCCAGGCTGCCTTCTAGTCTCGGGCACTCTACTAGCCTAAGGACTGGAGATCTCATTATGCTTGGAAGAGTGTAAGACTTGTACCCTGTTTTGGGACTTGTTATTCTTGTACTTACTCAATGGCTTTTTCATTTGGCTCATTTTACAGACTGATGATGACTCCCTAGCTTGATTGATAGTCACATATATATTCAGATTCACTGCTGCTAGGCTGACCTGAAAGAGAATGTCTTACTTTTATCATAGCCATAGACTCGCATTGGACAGGTATCGTGGCCCACAGTAGACAAGTGTGCCCTGACTGACAGCCCTGAAGGTTCTGGGCAAGCCTATGCTCACTGGTTGTTCAGCACAGGTAGGGCTAGAGATCCTATGATGGTAAGTTCAATCTAGAACTGGGAGGACGAGGCCTCTGTCACAGCCATACATATTTAACCTGAGGGCCAGAGGAGCAAAGGTGAGATTCTTGAGGTCACATAGTTGGAAAGAAGGGTAGAGTTGGGGCCAGACTCAGGTGCTGGCTTTAAGCCTGGAGCTCTTTCTTCAAATCCTGCTCTTGGGCCCTCCTGTTTTGTCTTTTGCACCTCTATTGGTCCAGAGGCCTACCTGCATCTTGGATGCTCCCAGAGTCTGTGTGAGGTTGTTTGTATGTAAGCCTGTTCTTGTTGGCAGGCTGCCTCACCTCTTCTCTGATTGTGGACCAAGATTTCCTTTTCTTCTCCCCAAAGGCTCAAATAGGAGTCTCGAATGGGGTCAAACCTTTCCTCTGGCTCTTGAGGCTACCTCCATCTATGCCTATCCAACGTCCTGTGCCATAGCTGTGCCAAGAACTGCCTAGCCAGTAGGAAAGCTCAGAGCAGGCTTCAAAATGTTGTAGAAGGGGTGAGGAAAGCCTGTACAGTGGCTGGAGCTGCTCCAGTAGAGACAGGCACAGGCATCACCGAGCTGACTGTGACTGCTCAGTTCTATAATCCCACTCCACTCGTTTCTTAATCCATGTCCTGGGTATGTGTAGGCTCCTATCTGTGAATGCTGGAGCACAGGTATGGGATAGGTTGACTCTTCCAGGGCTGTGAGATCCTTTCCTCAGAGCCAGAGGACTTCTGGGCAGCTCTGTGTTTACTTAGTGTTTGTTGAGCTGCCTTCTTGGCTGGGTACTAATCCTTTTTAGTCACAGACAGAGCTCTGCTTGAAAAGTACAATCAAGTTTCAAGCCTACCCTTTCAACTATGTTTTTCGGCATTCTAGATGTGGGGTAGTCCTGTGCTATACCTCTGTGGGTGTACAGCATTTTGCATCTGTTTTATGATCAAAGCTGTTTTAAACACTTTTACTTACAACATTTTATCTCCAGATGATGACTGAGAATGTAATAATAATAATAATAATAATAATAATAATAATAATAATAATAAATATAATAAACCATGCCAGGTGCCACAACAATTACAGAACCATGCTGTTTCATGGGAGTTTGTTTTCATTTATTATTATTTTTAATGGCATAAGCTGGTTGTCTTTACACTTTTATTCAGATGACTGCAGAGCCTGGAAAAACTGTTGCTGCTTTTCATGCACAACATATAGCTAATGGTCTTTATATATGTGTGTATGTAACACACACATATATATGTGAATATATATGTATATATAATTTCATGATGTATAATCTGAGTGTATAATTTGAATACATGTAATTTGAATATATAAAATTTGTCTATATATATAATTTTTGGAACTTTAGTTGTTTTGTCAACTCTGTAAAAAAAATGTCTCCCAGTTTACTGTGCTGGTGTTTACAGAAATTAACAGCCATATTTGTCCATGTCTTAGTTATTTTTCTATTGCTGTGACTAGACACCATGATCAAAGTAACTTATAGAAGGAAGAGTTTGTTGGAGACTTACACTTTCAAAGAGTTAGAATCCATGACCATTATGGTATGGAGCATGGCAACAGACAGGCATGGTGCTGGAGTAGTAGCAGAGAGTTTGCATTTTGATCACAAGCACGAGAGAGAGAGAGAGTTACTGGGAATAGTGTTGGATTTGGAAACCTTAAAGCCAGCCTCCAGTGACATACCTCCTTCAACAAGGCCACACCTCCTAATCCTTCCCAAACAGTTCCACCAACTGGGGACCAAATATTAAAACATAGGAAGTTATGGGAGCCATTCTCATTCTAGCCAATATAGTCTCAAAACATTAAATTTAATCCCACCTATTTGTATAGAGATAATGCACTTTATTAAATATATAAGTTCTTGTTATAATAAAAAATAATAATGCATTCTTGAATTAAAAAAAAAAAGCCATAGACAGGTTAGTGGCGGCCAGTTAGGAATTCTGTCCCATCATCTCACATGCACATTTAGCAGACAAGTAGATGGGAAACTTTGATGACTCCCTGAAAACTCTCTCTTACTGTACTCAGTGACACCATGCCACCACATCCCAACAGGGTCTTCTGACCATCTTTTTAGAAGAAGGCCAAGACTGTTGGAGCCTGCCTTGAAGTTGGTGCAAAGGACACAGGTTAGAGCCCATGGATTAGCCATGTGATCAATCATCTCTCCAAGGAATGATCTGTGGAAGCAGGCAGCAACCCATTCTGAGACAGCCTGCATGCATCAGCTACATCAGCACTGAGAAATGCTACAGGGTTCTTAACCTTGTTTCCAGAGATGCGTAAGTCAGCCAACATTGGAATATTCAGTCATTGAACTGATCTCAGAGGTGTATTGTGTAGGTCAGCAGCCACGTGGTTACAATAACCCCATCTTACTTTTAAGAGCACAGTGGTGAGTGGGTGGCCTTGTGCTGGAAGAGACCAGAACTTAGCTGGTAAGCTTGCTCAGGCTCTTTTTCCTCCACTGTTGCTCACTAGATGTATTATTCTGTACTGGCCTCTCTTGGACCCCTGCTTCATGTGTAGTAAAATGGTTAGTAATATTTACTGCTTATGACTCTTTCACGGATAGAGAAAGAGGTATGTAGAGTGGGCAATATGGCGATCTCTGCTGGATGAACCACTTGCACTGTTATGGGTTCTTTTACTGTTGTCCTAATGGTAAGAAAGAATCCATTTTCTCCAGCATTGACCACCTGGGACTCTCAGTCTGGGAGTAAGGGACCCATCTTCTCAGCAGAAATGACATAACAACCATTCTGACAACAAGGACCTGGTACTTAGAAGCTAGGTCCAGGTTAGCCCAAAGGGCTGTCTCATATCCAGCAGCAGAGATATAGAAGGAGTGGGAGGATAGCTGGAGCCAAAGGCCAGTAGGAGCCTGGCCAAGAAAAAGTCATTGGTGAAAAACTGACAAAGTGCCCAGAAAAATTTGTGCTCTTGTTAATGGCATTGAACAACAGTTTCTTGGTTTTGTAAAATAATGCTATTAGGGAGACTGAGTAGAGGGTGTATGGAAGGTCTGAATTGCTTTTGCAACTCTCCGCAAGTCTGAAGTTACCTCAGATAAAGCACATGTATCAATCTAGGAGTGGTGGCACATGCTTATAATCCCATCACTCAGGAGGCAGTGGAAAGAGGTTCAAAGTTCAAACCATCCTTGACTACTTAGAGAGTCTGAGGCAACCAGAGGTATCTGAGACCCTATTATAAACAAGAAGACATACAAAAAGACAGACAGACAGACACCTGCAGCTGCCCCAGAATGGTCAGGTGAGATGGACAGGTCCCCAGGCGAAGGGGGCAGCTTCACAGCTTCTCGAATGTCCAGAAATATCATTCTCTCCATCTCCCACCTGTAGGCAAGGAAATGGCTTTCTGTCAAGTCTCCTCAGCCTTCTCTATCCTGGGACAATTTCCCTCTTTTTCCTTGCCTTTCACGATCTTTTAAGACTTTTGAAAGGCTGTGGTGCATGGCGTTGCTGAATACGGGACAGCGACTCTGAACATCTCTGGTGGAGTGGGCAGCACGGAGCTCTGCAGGCTCGCCCTCACACTTTGCTTGCAAATATATATATTTTATATATATTTGTGCTGCCAGAGATATCACTTCTGCCAACAATCTGCCCTACTGAGAGTGACAGATCCTACGCAGCCACAAGAGTGGCAGCGAGTTAATCTGTTTAGCTTGCTACATTAACCATGCCACCTTCTTTTTGCAGGAGGTGCTGACTCTCCTTTCCCCCTTCCCTGCTCACTCCGGCCAGCTTGTGCTCACAACCATTCTAACTAAACAGACTCCTTAAGGACGAAGGGACTGCCCTGTCCTCCTTAATGCTATATTTATGGCTCTTAATCGAGTCTGCAGACAATATGGGTTCAATAAGATGTGCTGAGTCAATGGAGAATCAGCATAATCAGCAGCAGCCCACCTACAGAAGTCCGCTGTATCCATTACCTTTTAAATTACTGTTGACAAATACCCCACAGGAACAGCTTAGGGAAGGGGTGTTTTATTCTGTCTCACAGTTGTTAAGGATGCAGGTGGTTGGCGGTTGGCGTAGGGAAGTCCCAGGTTGTAGCTGGAGGTCACTAGACACACTGTGCCTTCACAGGGCTGTGAATGCCTTTGTGCTGCAGGTGGAGGTCACTAGGTACATTGTACCCTCAGAGGGCCTTGAATGCCTTTGTTGAACTTGCGTTCCCTTTGCCATCCAGTCTAGGACCCCAGCCCATGGGACGCTACTGCAGAAACAATTTAAGGCTGGCCTTCTCACCTGAATAACTCAATCTAGGGGATTCCTCAAAACGACAGCAGTCTGTCACCTAGGTGCTTCTAGATCTTGTCAAATTGGCAATATTTTATTAACCATCACATCCCTTTGTTCAATAAGCTTGGTGAGCTCATTGGGAAAGGTCTTTAGAGAAATGATAGATTAATCATTGCATTTTACCTTGGAGCACTCATGGTTGTGCATCTTCCAAACTATTCGAGTCCTACTTTTATGTCCGAGTCCACTCTTTGAAGCAGCATATCTTTCCTTTTAAAAAAAAACAATTCCAGTATTTTTAAAGAAAACCAAATAATTTAATTTCCAAAAATATAAATATAGATTTCCAACACTCTTTAGAGTGAACTCATTCCTTTGTGACTAGTCAGGATTTTTTTTCCTTTAGCCCTTTGTTGTTATTGTTGTTATTTTCATCTCTCTCTTTTTAATTAAAAAAGAATTTTGTGTGCAATTTTTATTTGTCAGAAAATTCTCTCTATTTTGCAATTTTGTTTTCGTGGGTCAATAACATAATTTGGTACCCGTATATCGTGGTGTATGAAAGAGTGAACTGAATTAATGACACTTGTCAAGACCATCTTCTGGCTTGTAGAGAATTAGCTATTATTGCTTGATTGGTGGAGACAGACCAGGTAGTCAGCAGCCTTGACTTTTCCTGCCTGTCATCATTGGCATCCATCTCTCCCTCTGTAACAACATGATGCTGTCCTGTGTTATGGGCTATTCAAGGTTGATATTCCCCCAAGAACTTACGACAAGTTCCTAATCTTGTTTCCTATAGTCCTCCCAGTACTGAGATGATGGACAGAGCTCTGGATCCTCCCAAGGACTGTGCATTGATGGGCAGGGCTCTCCATCTTCCCTGGGGTTGTTTATGATGGGCAGAGCTGTGCATCTTTCTAGCAATAGTGTACCTGCTGTGGCCATCCTTCTGTTTCCTTTCCTGAAATAATGTTTGGAGCATAACTAGTCCTCTGCACTAAGAGATCGGAGGTCACTGGAGACCTTCTCATACATATGGTGTTTCATTAGCCAGTGTTGAACTTCTACTCCACTCCAGCAAATTCTAGGTGCTCACATGGTTAAGAATGACTATAACGCAAATTTTGCTATTGATGAGCCTAGGAGACAGAAGAGATAGATATGTGGATTTTGATACGTCAGCACCAGTAACAATCACATGCTGTGATTCAGAAGGGATGAAAGAAAATAATTCTTCCCAGAAGAGATCCACAGAACACTTCCTGGAGAAGCCATCCTCTGATGAGCAAGAGATCTGGAGAGAGAAAGGAATTTGGCATCTTTCCCTCAAATAAACCAGTCGTATTAGTGAGCGTGCTCATGGGGTTGCTCCCTGGCATGGAAATTGTAGGTACTAGTGGTTGAGGGCAAATTACATGTTTTATCACTAATATCCCAAAGAGGAAGTGAGTCCTTGGACACTGTGCCATCCAGCAAACCTTAGCATGTGTGTTAAAGGGGATGAGGTAGCAGACTGTAGCCGTCCCTCAGGGGTTTTAGCACCACATAGAGTAAAGGCAGTAGCAAAGACAAACAGGCAGGGGCCTGCTCTAGGTCACCAGTAGCCTTGCCTATTAGGCTGGTACACCCGGCAGATCCGGGCCTCTGATTGTCACATGCCAGGAAGATGGAATGTTTTGTTTCAACCTGCAGCATGCACCTCAGTTCCTGGAGAGATGAGCATTTTCTGGGACGCTGGTATAATTAGATGATCAGTCACAGAAAATCTAAAGCGAATACGACCTTGGAGGAGGGAGGTTTTATTATTATTATTATTATTATTATTATTATTATTATTATTATTATTTCATTACCATCATTATTATTATATGGGGATGATGATGTCATTTGTATTATCATTAGGAAGGGAAAGAGGCCCAAGGGAAATAATCCTGAGACCGGGCTCTTGTCTCCACAAAGGACTGGAGAGATACACAAAATCACTGCTGTGCTCAAAAGGCAGAGTTACCTCCAGCCTCCCCAAACCCGTCCTTCTGCTGGTCCGCGGTGATGGAGAGAGGGGGTCAGAGTCTCAGTCACACACACCCTTTGTTGTTCATCAGCTGTTCCGTTCAATTACCCCAAAGACGTAAAGCAGAACACACACACTTAGATGCTTTCTGGGACCTGACAGTAAATATGAGCTGGATGAAACAGTTGGTTGTAGGATTATAAGGATTGGTAGTATCTATGGTCCACCCAAGAGCTTCTGTTCCCAGCTAGCCAAGACTGGGTGTCATGACAGGTGGGAGGACCTTTTGCCAAATGCTTGAGGTCTAATTTCTTCTAAGATGAGGCAATTGAAGAGAACAAAAGAGGGATATAGGGTAGAGATGGCGTTCCCCCTCTTCTCACATCCTCAGAACACCATCATAGCTCATGCTCAGCCCTCTCTGCCTTCTTCAGTTCTGCGAGTCTTATATAAAGCTGGCTGCTGCTCTCTGGCTCCAGCATGTTACTGCCATGCAAGGATGCTGGTCCAGAGCCAGGTGTGGTGCATTCTGTAATCCCAGCACTGAGATACTAGAAGCAGTGAGCACTGAGAGTTCAACATAGGCAATTCAAAGTCAACTCTAGGCTACATAAGACCATGCCAAAAAATAAATGAAATAAATAAATACACAGACCCACGCAGACCCAGCATTCCCAAAACAGCATTCTTTAAATAAGAAAAGCTAAAAAATTAGTATCTTAATATGACATCTCCAAATGTTAAATATTGGCAACAATTTTTCCACACAATGCTGTGTGAGTTCAACACATTCCATGTGCAAAACTAAATGTGACCCAAAAAGCTATCAGGCTGCACATCTGAGCTGCAGAGGATTAGCTAGCATCACCGAGTCGGTGGAGACTGGCCAGGGAGTAGGTCCCCTTGATTGCTGCAGCTTGCTATAACTGATGTCACGGATGGTTCAAGGTTGCTACTGCCCAAGAGCTTATGACAAGCAGGTGACTCAGTTTCTCAGATCTACGAAGGCTGGACATTCTTAGATACCAAAACTTCCTGCATGAGGGAGGGTGCAAGATTTATAGGTGAAGCTGAGGTGCATGAACTTGGAAGCATGCTCTGGTGCCTGCAAGGAGGAGTCTCCCTCCTTCGTGCCACAGCCATCAAAGCTCTCATCAAGCCTGTGCCTCAGGGAGCTGTCACAGCCTCATTACTGCTAATTCATCTTCACTTAGTGCATCAAAAGACTGATTTATAAAATTGGGTGGGTGCATAGGAAGTTTGATTAGCAACATCATGTTGTTTGCCACGGGCTCCGGGAACTTAGCTCATCTGTGTCCCAGGAGCTCAAGATAAGACCCAAGTGTTTGTACTGCCTCTGAAATTCTCAGGATCACAGAACAGTGTGGCAGTTCCCCTGGGAGCACATTCTCCATTTCTCCCTTTACCCCATAAGTGGGTCTCTGAGGTTCACTGTTGGCCTGTTATCAAAATAAAGGAGGAGGCTGGGAATGTGGGTGGCTCTGTGGTAAATTGCTTGTCTAACGCCAGCAATGTTTAACTTAATTCTCAACACCAGAGGAATAAAAACATCACAATGTTATTCTCATACGTGGCTGTTGAGCTGGACATGGTAGTTCATTCCTTGTAGTCCCAGCAATCAGGAGGTGGAGAGAAGAGAATTACGGTGAGTTTGAGGCTAGCCAGAGTTACATAGTAAGCTTCAGGACAGCCTTTGCTATAGAGTAAGAATCTGCCTCAAAATAGAACTGGGAGGTTGGAAAGAAGGCTCACTGGTTAAGAGCATATGCTGTTCTTAGAGGACTGAACTCTGGTTCCCAATACCCACATTGGACAGCTCACACCAGTCTGTAACTCCCGACTCTGGGTATCTAACACCCTCTTCTAGCTTCCATAGGCACTTGCACGTGTGTGCTGTTCTGCAACAGAATCTTAAAAGAAAACAAAAACAATACAAGACCTGACCTTGCCAGATGGCTCTGCAGATAAAGTTGCTTACCACAAAGCCTGAAAACCTGAACTTTTGGTCATCTTGCTTCTACCTCCCAAATGCAGGGATTGCATTTATGGGCTTTGTGATGCTAAACAAGGACTCTATCGCCTGAGCTTCGTCCCTGGTTCCCCTCTCACCTAGTGATGACAAGTCTCATCAATTTGGACATATTCAAAGGAAAGCCTGAACCAGCATGCCAAGAGAACACTACTTTTTTTCTGTAAGACTTTCAAGTTTGCAAGTTACTTTGGAATGTATCATTTTATTTCATTCCTCTCCTGCTCTCTGAAATTAGAAACAAGAACACTCATTATCAAATCCTTATTGAGTATTAATTATTTAAATGAGAATTGGGGACATGGCTCATCAGGGGAACGCACTTAAATGGCTGCATATCAGACATCTCCAGTTGGATGAACTAATTCATGGTTGATGATGCCCTTATAGATCACGGAGTCTAATGGTCCTTATTGAGCTCTCTGCTTGTCCACCTCTGCCTTCAGGGGAAGAAGGTGTCTCATCTCTCTGTGTCCTTCCAATTTACCAGAAAGGCTACAGGCCAGGTATGAGTTAATTCTGTGAAATTCAGAAGAAAGGGTCAAGGTTGCTGCAAACTGCAAGGTACACATCAAGAAGACCGTAGGAGTAACCAGGAAGTGCCCCAGCATCTCAGGCATTTAGCTCATGGCTTCTGGTGGGAATTTTGTAACCTTATAGCTGAAGTCTGTAGAATGAAGAGGGTTGAGAGCTATGGAGAAGTCACAGGGTTCTCTCATAGCCCATTATCTCAGTATGAGGGGGCTTGTTGTTGTTTGTTTGTTTCTCTCTGAGATCCTCACACAGCTCAGGATCACCTATCTCACTGTCAGTTGTCATATTCCTCTTTATGACATTAGCTGCCAGCTACTGGCAGCTGGATTATGGCCAGTGGAGTTACATGTCCTAAGTTCATTTCAGAACAATTCCAATGAGGGAGGCGTTATTGCCCAATTTTCCAGATAAGAAAACTGAGGCACAAAGCCAGGCACAGTGGTGCAAGCCTTTAATTCCAGCACTTGGGAGGCAGAGGAAGATGGTCTCTAAGTTCAAGGCCAGCCTGGTCTACAGAGTAAGCTCCAGTGCATCCAGAGTTACAGAGTAAGATTCTGTCTCAACACAACGAAAATCCAAACAGCAATATAAAACAAAAACTTGAGGCATACAGTTCTTGAAGTGTTCAAGCTGAGACTGGGATCAGATGTGTCTCTGTGGTGAAAATAAACACAGGAGACATCAACTCCTGTCGGCTACACTGTGTTGTGGGTCTTCCTCTTTAGAAAAGTCTGAAAGACTGGAGAGGTTGGAATGAGGAAGCCCTGTGCATGGCTCCAGTCTGCAGTTGGGACAGAGTCACTGCCTCCATGTTTCCTTGGGCAAATTGTACATCTTGATTTCCTCTAAGTAAGGATCTCACAGCTCAAGAGAACAAGTAGTCCATACCCATAGTACTGCTGGGATGGAGAGGGGCCATGGCCCAGGGAAGGACTCACAGAAAGCCTTGATGGATGGGAGGAAGTCAGGCTGACTAGGCCTGAGTCTGTTCTGGAGCCAAGGGAGAATGAGAGTCACTTAAGTTTTAGAATTTATTAGTTCTACCCAGAATCCCCTGGACTCAGTACTCCCTAGAGCTCACTTATCAGAGCATCTTGGTACCTCAGGTACTCCGAGAATGTTGTATTTTTGGAAAATATACAGAAACCCGGATGTGGCCTTTGTCTTAACCTTCCAGTCTACAAAGCTGTCAGGGTTTCATCTTGCTTCATGTGGTCACCTTGCTGGTGGGATCTGGAGTTGGCCCTTGGACCTGAGGCCTGGAAAACCTTCCCCCCTGCTTCATTCAGATTCCGTGTCTGATATGATGAGGAATCTGGATTCAGGTGAAGCTGCACTGATAACTGTCACAGCGATAACCCCACTCCTGGTACCACTTTTCGTCTTAGTTGGGTTTTCTAATACTGTGATGTGATATTATTTCGTCCTACAGTGTGTGGCCCATCGTCTGGGGAAGTTGGGGTAGAACTCAAGGCAGGAACTGATGCAGAGGACATGGAATAACTCTGCAGGCAGCGTTGCTCCTTGTGACCTGCTTGCTCAGTTTGCTTTCTTATAGGACCACGATTGCTTGCCCAGGAGTGGCACCACTCACAGAGGACTGGGCCCTCCTCCATCAATCATCAGTCAAGAAAATGTACCACAGGCTTACCCACAGGTCAATATTGGGGTGGGGGAGAATTTTCTCAATGGAGGTTCCTTCCTCTCAAAGGACTCTAGCCTGTGTCAAGTTGACATAAAACTAGTCATCACAATAACCCAGTGTACTGCGTGACCTTGACCAAGCTTCTCACCCTCTCTGGGCCTGCATCTTTACTGGTACCATGGGATAATCTAATATTACAAGGCTGAAGCACAAATCCAATGGAGTACACAGCATCTTCTATGATCCCTGGCATGCAGAGGAGCTCGCTCAGGAACTGTTGATTTGCATTTAAAATGGGAATTACATTCTGTCTACTGTGCTGACCAGCTGAGCTGCCATCCCCTATGAAAAGAGGACATGATCCACTAATCTGAGCCCTGTGCTTTTGTGGCTGCATCTCAGATTGCAGACTGTGCAGACCAGCCTTCCTTTTGCCAGTCCTTGAGTCCCACAGGCTCTGTCTATACTGGACACGGCCAACAGAAAAACCAATCAGCCAGCTTGGCAGAAAAGGAAGCCAGCATTGATAATGAGGGATTGAAAAGAGAGCTAGAGTTCTGATGTATACCCATCA
Organism: Montemys delectorum; assembly: GCA_019843815.1. NCBI lineage: Eukaryota > Metazoa > Chordata > Mammalia > Rodentia > Muridae > Montemys > Montemys delectorum. Next base: position 21,222 of record JADRCD010226331.1, read on the forward strand.
TGTTTACTGTTGGGTGTATGTGTGCTAAGGACATTATAAACAGGTGATTAAGCAAACCATTTTGTTAGAGAAAATTCCAAACTCACACAGCAGCAGGAAGAGCAGCAGCAGGAATTCAATGTGTATACATCACCTACTTTCAACCACAGCTATGGCCACTTTTATTTACGTAACACCTCCACTTTCATAGCATTTTCAAATAAATCTCAGACAGCATGTAACTTCATCTATAAACATTTCATTCTGTCTCCAGAAAGTAAGGGCTCTTTGAAGGTTAACCTGAGTGTAGCTTGGCGTGGTGGAACACACCAGCTATCTCAGTAAGTGGGAGGTGGAGGCAGAAAGGTTAGGAGTTCAAGGTCATCCTTAGTTATACAGTGACCTTGAAACCAACGTAGGCTATTGGGGACCTTGCTTCTAAAAGGAAGAACATCCAACCAGAACACCCTTGTTGTACCTAAAAAATATTACTCATGATCTTAATATCAAAAATCTCCTGCCAAGACTATCGAGCAAAGACTGAAGGAAGGAAAAGCCAGCCTAATATAGCTATCTCCTGAGAGGCTCTGACAGTACCTGACTAATACAGATGTAGTGGCTCACAGCCATCCATTGAACTGAGTACAGGGTCTCCAGTGAAGGAGTTAGAGAAAGGACCAATGGAGCTGAAGAGTTTGCAGCCCCTTAGGACGAACAACAATATGAACTAACTAGTACCCTCAGAGCTCCTAGGGACTCAACCACCAACCAAGGACTATACATGGTGGGACTGATTGTTCTGGCAGCATGTGTATAGTAGAGGATAGAGGATTGCAAATTCAATCATCAATGGGAGGAGAGGTCCTTGGCCCTGTGAAGGTTCTATGCCCCAGTGTAGGGGAATGCCAGGGCCAATAAGTGGGAGAGGGTAGGGTGGCAGGCATGGGGAGGAGGGAGGCAACAGGGGTTTGTTCTTGTTATTTTTGTTTGTTTGTTTGTTTTTTGGAGGGGAAACTGGGAAAGGAGAAATCATATGACATGTAAATAAAGAAAATATCTAATAAAAAAAAAAGCTAAAAAACCAATCTCTTGCCAAGATACTCAATTGTCTCAGAAATGTCATGGACTTTGAAGAGCTGGTTTCTTTGAATCAGAACCCAAGTATGTTCACACATTGTAATGGGCTAATGGATCAGAACCCAAGTGTGCTCACATTGTAACAGGCTAATGGGGCACTGGAGTGGCTTCTCTATCTTTTCTTTGTTTGCTTGTTTCCTTAGACTTTATCTTTTTCTCTTTTGCCCTGTAGCATGTTCTGCTATCTGGATTTTGTAGTCCTTTGCTGAAGCTTACTATCAATTGCTCTTTGAGGTCTTGAAACTAAGTTGCTATTTATTCGGGAGTCATAAAGTTCAGTCTTGCTTGGCCTATCCACTCTACTGCAGGAGGGATTCTTTCTCCTGTTCTTGGGACAGAAATGGCCCTCGGCCTCACTTGCTGCATTCTAGGGATGAGAGGTTGGGGAGACCTGCTTTCTGAATGTTCCAAGCAGCAGCAAGACAGCAAGCAATCCTTATTTCCACTGCAACCACTGGATCCGGGCTATGCAGTCTGTGTCCTTTTTTTTTTTTTTTTTTTTTTTTTTTTTAAAGAACAGGGCTGCTTTTTCATAAAGCAGAACAATTTTTCTGCCAAATAGCCAGGATTGTTTTCCCTCTTTCAAGAGCAATAAGGTTCAGGATTTGTTTCCCTCTTGACTTTCAAGAGCATGTTTTCTTAATTCTGTCCTGAAATTAAAGTAAAGGTCAAGGAGGCCTGTCCGAGACTCAGCTCCCACCCTTTCAAGAAGGGAGGTTGGTCCTGTCTGCATCTTGAGCTCAGGTGACTAGCCCAGCTCCCCTGGGAAAAAAACAAACTCACCTCCTCAGATCTTTTCTTGGTGGGGAGAAGACAGATGAAGAAATGAGGAGGGGAGAAGGGAGAGAGGAAGGGGGAGGGGAGGAGGGAGGGAAGGAGAGAGACAGAGAAAGAGACAAAGAGAGACAGAAAGAACAGCCAGTCTGTGGGATTCTTTCTGATTTAGATCAGAACAATTTCCAGAGGCATCACCCTCCTCTCTGCGTTCCCTTTCTCAAAGAGGGGGTTCTGGGCCCCACCCCCTCCGCCTGCATCCCACCTGTCAATTCACGTGAGCTGCCCTGGAGGAGATTTGCCCCTTCCCTCGCACTGTGAAGATTTTTAATCAAAAGGCGGGCGCATGCCAATGGTACCTCTGCTTAGCACCAACTGAAGCTTTTCTCCCTGCCCCTCCCAACACTGAGTCACTCAGCTAACAGTTAATTAATGTGTGACACTTTGACAGTTTGTGCGGAGACTTTCTTTTTTTTTATGGAGCCATCAAAATCCACAGGGATGAGACTGGGAGCCACACATGCCTGCTTCCCATTACTGAGTTTCCAGATGCTGCCTAACTCAGATGCAGACCTCAAAGGCCTGCAACCACGGCAGATGACAACACTCTGACATCAGTCCGTGGCTGCCTGGATCTCCTGGGGGACCAGCCACAGTGCCGGGGTCACCTGGATGCCCCTGTGACACCTGGTCACCTTGAGAAGGACACACACAGGGAAGTATGCCTGGGATGAAAGTCCCGGAGATGTCACGCCAGCCACTTACAGCTGGGGGACAGAAATGGCCCTCACAGTCAGACACATTGGGCTCCCTTCTCTTCCAGAAGATTCTCAGTCAGGGGTCCCTGTGTGGCTGAGCAAGGAGCTGTGTGTGCTGACCCCAAACTCCTCTCCATGTTCCACAAATAAGCTGGCTCTTGGTTCATCTCTGTGATTCTTTAACATCCTATTTGGCACCATTCTGAGGTGATAGCTCTGGGGATAACTTTACTTCTTCGGTGGGGCACTAATGAAGAGGCTAGGAGACCCTGGGTACCCTGGCCTTCAGTAGCCCAGAGTCCAGCCATGGGCTCTCTTTCCACACGATGTGAGTAATCTGGGATTTGGCTCCACCTCTTTCCTACCTGCACCCTCCATTCCTACTACTACAACTCTGGGGGCTGCAGTGTATACTTCAGAGATACCCTAGAAGGACTCTGACAGCTTGGCCCCTGTCCCTGGGGCCCAGAGCCAGGCAAGTTCTCAGGAGTGTAGTCCCCAAGGAGAAGGATCCAAGGGGCATAACTGTCATAAGGTGGGTAAGCCCCAGAGCCCAGTGCCTACTGGCCTTACCCTTGCATGAGTGACTAACTCCACAGATGTCCCTTCATTTATTAGGTACCTATATTGCCAGGCTCTGTGTGGGGAGGTAAGGACCCAGAGCAGACAAGGTAGACGCCATCTTCATAGCAAGTTGCTCGAATTTGATAAGATGCGCGGATACCAGACCATTAGGTGAATAACAACCTCCTTGAATCGGCAGCTGCTGGAAGCAATGTATTGTGATAAAAGCATTAGGCTAGCTTCCCTGGAGAAGGACTGGGAAGGCAGTCCCCAGGGGTAGGTGTGGTTGGACTTTGAATGTGTTAGGATCCTGAGCCCAGGTCTGGGCTGGGCTTGCAGAGGAAGGGACACTGAAACACAAGGATGGAGTAAGTGGCTTCCCTGTGCTGGAGGTTTGTAGATTTGGACAGGAGATTGGGGGAGGATCCGTCGAAAGCTTCTTCCCTCCCACCCATGAGAAGGCAAGGCTGGAAGGTTGAATTCCAGCAAGCAGGTTCAGGGAGGCTCCAAGTTGATGGCTACTACCCTCAGGCTGGGTCACTGAAGGCCCTTGAGATTATGCTGAGCATCTGGCTCCAGGTAGGTAGAGCAGACACAACCAGAAGGTGAGAAGGCTAGCGATTCTTCTTGGCTTTCCCACACTTTTAAAGGAGGCCTCAACAGCTAGGAATGGGTTTTGCTGCTGTGCTCTCAAACGTGAGATTGGATGGCCTATGCCAGAAGTGGGGGGGGGGGGGCATCAGAAGTTGGGAGACATAACCATAGGCTGTCAGCGTGTAGTCTCTTCTACTTCCTCTACAGAAATCTCGCTCACCCCAAAACGGTGGGCCAGGTCATGGGAGGGAAGGCCTCTGCTAGACTAGGTGTCTAAATACTATAGACCTGTTACTCCAAAGTGGTGGGGAGGTTGTGGAAGGAGCTAGTTTGGAGCCCAAGAGTAACACTAACTTCCTATGGCTGTCACAAATGAACGAGGTAATCAACTTAGATGGAAGTGTTTGCTTAGAAAGAATGATGGCAGTCCTTTGGTTCTGCTGCCTGGGTTCCTGTATAGAGATGGCACGTCAGGTCAGGAACCCGTGGTGGAGGTAGCTGTGCTCTCCTCACAACAGGTGGGAGGCTGAGAGAGGAAGAGGATGGGCCAGAGTTCCTGAGGGCTCGCCCAGTGCTTGGAGACCTCCCACATGCTCTGCCTCCTGACGTGGCCACCACCTCCCAGCAATGCCAACCCTGGGGAGTAAGGCATTCATCAGCACATGGGGGACAGCCTTGGGGGACATCTAAGGTCCAAATCACAGAGCATCTTTCCTCTCAAATTTTTCACTCAGATGTGACTTGCTGACACCCGAGAAGGACCCAGTTTCTCAATGTACCTAGGCTTGAGTGTTGAGAAAGATGTTCAGGGGTGAGGAGGGGGGGTCAACCTGGAGATGACAGCATGCACCGTGCCCCATGCCCACCACCATCCCTTGCCATGGCTCTGCACAGTTCTAACATTGTTTCACCTTTCTTTGTCCTTCCCACAGACACCCTAGACTCTCAGCCTAGGATGTAAGAAACCCTACCATTCAGATAATGCTAATGTCTCCAGCCACCATTCTAGGCTCTTGGAGTCTATGTCTGGGGGATCTCAGTGGTGGGTACCTTCGGGATGCATGCCTGGTAGTAGACCCCTTGGAAGATGCTCCATTTAGGACTCTTAATGTGAGATCTGTCCACCTCTCACCCAGGCTGAAGCTACCACCGGGTCAAGAACATATCACTTGATGGGAAAACCTCCTCCCTTCTTGATCCTTGTCCCACACTGCCTCCCTGGAGAGTCTGTAGGTTCTAGAGAAAAAGCCATTCCTGAACCATAGCCTGGCCCTCCACCTAGAGGAGGGAGGTGTTGGCTTGGGTTGCCAGGAGCCCTGGCGAGGAGCACCCTACCTACTCACTCCTAATCTCCAGCAAATCACTCCACCAAGCCGCTTTTGACATGTAAATTAGAAATGCTCCCCCCCTTTACTTTTTTTCATTGAAATGCTTAAAGTCTTAGAAAAGAAGAAGAAGAAAAAAATTGATGTGTTTAAGACAGCAGTGTCTCACCTGCCATCGAGCCTGATAAGGGATTGTTAAATTTTAATTAGACAATTAGATTCCTTCAAGTGCCAAACTTCAGAGGAGGCAACGCAGGCGAAGCCGAGGAGAGCGCAGGAAACAGGCGGCCTGGGTTCACAAACGCTCAAGTTGCTCTTCCCTCACCTACCAGCTCTGCGCTCCATGGAATAGAAAGGAGAAGGTGCAGAGGCAGGCATCAGTCATGAAAGGATACCATCCCCTTCCTGGACCAACCAGCTTTCCTTTGACAACCCTTGATCACCCTCATCTCAAGTTTTTTCCCTGAGAAAACACCTTATTTGGGATTCATCCTTCAATTGTGGCACCTCAAAGCAACCTTTTTTTTTTTTACCCCACCTGCTAGTGAGGAGCCCTGGCTGTTGTCAGGCTGGGAGCCTGCCTGTGTCTGATGTGTGCCTGGGAGAAGTGGAGGGCCCTCTGCTCCCTTCCTTGTCCCCATGCTCTATGTGCTCCCAGTCTTTGGCTCAGTGGCGGGTGGTCTCAGCAGGGTGTCCATCTAGGTTGCCTGGGGACTCAGCTCAGCACCAACTTGTCTCTCAGCTTCTCCACAGGAAAGCTGGCTTATTTCCAAGTTCAGGAACACATAGGAAGTAGGCTTTGTGAGGCCCATGGGGCAAATGGCAGAAGCTGCTGAGGTTGGATGCCCTAGCTCCATTATTTTTGGCTTGCTATTTCCACCTACCTCTGCTCCTTCCAGACATCTGTTCTAAGCTTCTGATGAGGGCCACTGTTAACATAGGCGGGAGCCAGGTTGAGTGCGTGAGGGAACTTGACAGGGATAGGTTCTAAGCATCAAAATAGATGGTTCTGGAAGACCTCTTCGTTGACCTTGGCCTTTCTAGGCAAGGGCAGAAACAGTGAATACTGGGAACAGATGAGGGGCAGATGGTTTCTGTCCCTATTGCTTCAGTAGCCCCAGGCCTGTAGACCACCTCCATAAAAGGTCTCCCTAGGATCCCATCTGCCACAGGATCAACTAAGAAGAAAGTTCAGAGAACCCACAGTGGTCACGGGTCCTTTCCTACTGGTGAGGTGGGTGGGTGGCCATTGTCAGCATCTTTTGATGCTCAGGGAGATATAGAATAATTTAGAGAGACTGATTCAGACATTCCTCGATTGAGCCTAGCATCTCAGGGTTAGATCATGCAACCATTTCTCAGGGGACACAGTCCAGTGGCTACATTGGTGAGGCTGAGATTTGGCCATGACCATGTCTGCATGTGCTGGTGATCACTACGTGATCTTGGACTAGGAGATGTGATTTGGGAGTTTTTCTATTTTTACAGAAGGGAGGAACTACCTATAGGGAAATGGAGGTTGGTGAGCAATTCTTTTGTATTTTTAAAACTCCAACAAAAAAGCCTTTGTTCTGACATGTGATCATATTTATTTGAAAATTCTGACAACCAGGAGAATAATTTACTCTGAGCAAATTAGAAAATGCTCAGAGAAAGAAGGAAAAAAAAAAAAAAAAAGAACAAAAATTTTGCTCTTTCTTGGCCAGTCCAGGGTCCTGGCTGCTGTGTGGTTTCTCATGTCCTGCATACAAGTCTGGAAGGAGACACTGACTTCATCTGCCTTCTTTGCAGTCAAAACTAGCCCAGGACACCTGGAGGATACCCCAACTTTCCATTGCCCTTATGGATAATCCCTGGCAAGGACATGGGTTGGAGGAAGATCCTCATGTTTCTTGATAATTTAGGGGTTAAACAATCTGCACAATCCAAAAGTTGAAGGGAAACAGGAAGACGATGGATGAGCACAGGAACCTGATCCTGTCAGGGTTTCTCAGGCTTTCTGAAGGTACCAGAGGGATGCTCTGCCTTACCCACCCTAAGATGCAATGACCTCCTCCCATTTCAATTTCTAAGAGAGCCAGTATGCTTTTGTAACTGAAAGCATCCAAGTCTGTGCTCGAGTTTAATGGTACTCGTCTGCTTGATTGGTGTTGCAGAAACCTAACATTGAAGCTTACGTTCCACTCTGTCAGAACCTCAGCCATGTGGTTAGTCTTACAGCAGTGGGCTATGGCAGGTGACCTGGGAAAGCAGAGTCCTCTGGCCTAGCTGCAACCTCACCTTGAGTGTATGCCTTGCAACCAGGGCCAGGCACAAGCTTAACCTCACCTTGGAACATTTTCCCTTCATGAAGCATGCCCGTGTGGTCTTCTGTCCCTGCAACCCTGGTAACTCGTTTTATGTCCAATGTTCCTCTTCCTATGGGACACAAGTCAGCTTGGAGTGGGGCCTACCTTAGTGGCCTCATTTAAGTTCATTTTCATTTAAAGGTTTCATCTCCAACCACATTCAGAGATTCTGGAGTTGGGGCTCTAACATATGGATCCTGTAAGGAAGATGTGAGGCACACAGTGCAGCCCACTGCTGGAGCTGACATGCAAAGTCTGTGGGGCACTTGAGCTGCAGTTCTCTGGGCATTTGTGAATCTAGTTGTCTGTGTTAGCCAGCACGTTATCAGGGACACAGGGGTTTTCTTCTCGGGACTATTAGCCAAGTCTCAGATTCAATTCAGCCAACATGTGCTCAATACTCACTACCTGCAGACTACAGAGTAGGAAGTCAAGAAAGAACAAAACGGTGCGCTTTTTATGTGTTTACTCCTCATGAAGCAGGAGCTACACATGCTGCAGCTGTGGGAAAGCTGAGAGAGAAAGCAGACACACAGACGGGGGTATTCCAGGAAAGAACCAAGAGTGGAGCACTGGGAGCCTGGAGGAGGGTGGAAGACAGTCCAGGCTAATTCCAGGAATGGGGAATTCTGAGTCAGTCTTCCTTTGCAGCATGTGTAGGCTCAGACTAGAGTTTCTCAGGTACTTGCCTCCTTTATAAAGTAGGGGCAATATTGAAAGCTCGCAGGCAGTTGTTTTGAGGTTGAAACAGTGCATCTAAAATAATTTGACAAACTCTCAAGCCTGTTACAAGTATATGGTTCCATCATCTTAGATCACTACGGTGTTGCAGAACCACGACTCTGGTCTGATGTAAGAACAGGTGGTAGGGAGGGGAAAAGGGGGAAGACAGGAAGCAGAGGATCATGGGAGAGGACACAGGGAGCTGAAGATCATGGAAGAGGACATAGGGAGCTGAGGATCATGGGAGGGGACACAGGGAGATGAGGATCATGGCAGATATCACTGGTCAGACCAGGAGAAGGAGCAAGGTGAAGAGGAACAGAGAGATCTGGGATAGAGCCAGGCCTAGGAGTACAGTCCTATTGTTCTGGTGACTGAGAAGGCTAAGGCAGGACGAATGCTAGTCAAAGACCTTTCTGGGTTGGAGTGAGTTCAAGGCTAGCCTGAGTGACTTAGTAAGACTGTCTCTACATACAAAGAGAAAGGAAACTGGAAAGTGGCTCAGAAGTGCAAAGCTTAGCAGGCAGCAATCACTTAGTTCAATCCTCACGTGCTGAGAAAAGAAAGCAAACGGAACAGAAATAAAGAGTTCCTCCAGACCCTAGTGCACTGCCTAGATCTTCATGTGTGGCTGGTTCAATAGACGCTGATTGAATAAATTGATGTCAGAAGCAACCCAGCTACCTGATCGATATGCACATGCAGGTATCCTGCTGCGTGCTCCAAGTGGGAAGAGGGACCCATTGGCTCTGCTGAATACAGCGTCAATAAGACTTGGTGCTTTGTCGCCTTTGAATTGGGAAACTGGCTACAGGAATGCATTCCCCTGTCACCCCACACGAATCCTGAGTGGTGGCGTTGAGTAGGAGGTCCTCCACCCATATCTCTCCCTTTTTCATCGTTGATGCCATTGACCGGTTGCTTTTAAGTCCACCTGGGTGGCAGAGCCCCTGGAGGTCACCGTGCTTTGGTGTTGAATGCCTTGTAATGCCTGTAAATTTCATTGCAGCCTGTGAAGTAGGAACATCTGTGTTAGCAGCACTTAGATGACATCATGTCTTCATTGTTTTCATAAGCCAAGTCAAGCCTGATGCCTCCCAAGTCTGTTCCTGAGCCCCCTTCTCCATTTCTCTGTGAGTCTCCCAGAGCCCTAGGGAAATTCATAAGCCGAGACAGAGTTTTCTATCCCATTTTAGCCTCCTTCCTTCTCCTGTTCCCATCTATGTAACGACCAGGCTCCATGACACCGACTTCTAAGGTCTACGTCCACTTCTACAACTTCCAGCTCGCAACTGACATCTCTTACCTGAGTTACAGTTACCTCATTTCACTCAAGGCTCTCTTCCACCCTAAGCAATCAGTGAACGTTCCAGAGCCCAGATTTAGTAAAGATCTATCTATCTGTCTATCTAGATATCTATCTATTCTATCTTAATCTATCTAATCTATATAAGTACACTGTCATTGACACACCAGAAGGGTGTCAATTAGATCCCATTACAGATGGTTGTAAGCCATCCCGTGGTTGCTGGGAATTGAACTCAGGACCTCTTAACCACTGAGCCATCTCTCCAGCATGAATGGTATCATTCTTCTACTCCTAGATTTTCATGGATTCCCAAGCTGACAAGACCCAGTCATTTTGGCCTATGAAGGCTCCTCTGGTTTAATTTTCCTGTGCTTCATTGCCATACTCTTTATTTTTAGCTGAACAGAATAATTTGCTGTTGCGACTGTGCAATGTTCTCCTTGGATGAAACATCTTCCAACATTTAGTTTCTCACCTCTTCCTACTTCACCTCAGGGCTTCCACAGGGTGTGTTCTGTGGAACTTCATCATTTCTTGCTTAGATTCCTGCAATGGCTTCCTTCAGATGTCCTGCTTCTGCTGTGGGCCTCTCCCAGTCACTAAGTACTCACTATGTACTATCCTCCAATTCATCATTCTGCAAGGCAGATCTGAATGTGTAGCAGGGTTCAATAGATGCCAACTTTTCACCCGCTGCGATCTAACCTATACAGCTGCTTTGATTCAAGTCATGCCAAGACCCTCTAGGATTCTGCTCTGTCAAATCTCTATTATAGGCCTTGCTGTTTACTGTCTGGACCCTTCCTATAATCCCCAGCTCTCTACATGTCTAATCCCTACATATCTCCAGTCTCAGTTGAATGCCACTTCCATCAGAAAGTCTTGCTTGATTACATAAACTAGAATGTGTATCTCTTTCCCCATTCCATTTCCTAGTCTTTACTACCAAAAAGTTAATTGAATAATTAATTGGCTATCACTTTCTTTCTCTCTCTTTCTTTCTCTCTCTCTTTCTTTCTTTCTTTCTTTCTTTCTTTCTTTCTTTCTTTCTTTCTTTCTTTCTTTGTAAT
>JADRCD010226331.1:31902-45872 GCA_019843815.1 Montemys delectorum
TTTTTTTTTTTTTGTGGTTTTTGAGACAGCGTTTGACTAAGTTGTCAGGCTAACTTTGAGCTCACTCAGTAGCTTAGGCTAGCCTTGAATTTTCTATCCCCATGCATTTGGTGCAACTAGAATTACAGATGTATAATACTGAGCAAAATAGCTATTATTTCTTCTAGAATATAAGATACAAAATCATATAGATTTTGTTTGCCTGGGTTTTTTTTTTTAGTCACATGTAGAAAGATGATTAATAAATGTCAAAGCATCAAGAATTAATGAATGCCCATTTCTGTTTCTATCACAAGACTCTGGAACTCCTAACTGTGCATGTGAATGGGTTGAGCAAATGAAAGAATTGATAAGTAGCTCTTTTCAAGCTTATTTATGTTATTATGCTTGAAAAATGTATAGTTTTCATTTATTAAACCATCTGCTAGAAGAGCAGAAGCTTGCCCCAACATTATTAGATCATTAGATACAGGAACAACAAAAAAAAACATAGTTTAGGGAATTCTCAACTTTGTTAGCTCTTGGGTTTTCTGCAGGGAACCCTCTTTGGGAGAAAGCATGCCTTGAAAGCACTCCTGCTCACTCTCTGTTCATTTCTCCTGGCCAGAGCCGTGCCACCCAGTGGCCCCACTGCCCCAATGGATCCACTGAACCTGTCCTGGTACGATGATGATCTGGAGAGACAGAACTGGAGCCGGCCCTTCAATGAGTCAGAAGGGAAGGCAGACAGGCCCCACTACAACTACTATGCCATGCTGCTCACCCTCCTCATCTTTATCATCGTCTTTGGCAATGTGCTGGTGTGCATGGCTGTATCCCGAGAGAAGGCTTTGCAGACCACTACCAACTACCTGATAGTCAGCCTTGCTGTGGCCGATCTTCTGGTGGCCACACTGGTTATGCCCTGGGTCGTCTACCTGGAGGTAGGTCTTGGGTCCTGCCTTTCTCAAGAACCTTAGACTGGAGTCTGGATTCTTAAGCCCTAAGCAGTTTCTGCCTGTTCCCTCAACTGGCCGTTCCCTCTCCTCTGGACAGAGTTTCTCTCTTTATGGAGCAGACAGTGATCATAATCACAACTGTGTGCTTTACAATGTGCTTGCTAAGTGCAGGGCCCATGGTAAGTATTCTGTACACAGAATCTTCCTATATGATCCTCGCATCAGCTCTGGGGGCAGACCTGGCACTGTCACCATCTGGCAGATGATGGGCCAGCTGGTCAGAGAAAATATTTGTCTTCTCTACTCACATTGCAAAAAAGTCCAAGCTGGAATTCTGCCTTGCCCTGGAATTGCTTCAGTAGATTATCCTAAAAGCGGGGCTAAATGGTGAGAATCCCTCAGGAGTGGACAACGCCTGTGCTCCAAGGCCTGAAACTCCTGTCGCTCTCTCCCTATTTCAGAAACAGGGGCTACTATTCTATGCTGTCCTTCTTTCCCCTTTCCAGCGTATTCTAGTGCCTACATCTTGGTAGAGGCAACAATGGGCAGCCCATGCTGCATCTCCTTCCCAGGGAGGATGATGCAGCCTTCTAAGACAGGGCCTGCTTGCCATCTCAAGCAGGATGGTAGACACTCCCTTGCTAAAGGCCTTGTAGGAGATACATTGCAGACATTGATTGAGAAACTCAGAGACCTGACCCTCCTCTGCTTAGTTTCTAGAACAGGAATCAGAGGCTTTGAACAGAAGCTGTTCATCTTGACCTCACAGGAAAGGGAAAAGTTGTTCATGGAGAAGTCTCAGCATGGGTCCCTTCACCCTCGGGGACACTCTCCAGGTCTAGTATGTAGAGATGGGGCACTGAGGAATTTTAGTGAGGTGCAAGTGAGGTGCTATTGCTTTCTCTGCCTAGGATCCTGGGGTGGCCTGTCCAGAACAGAAGGCAGTCTCAAGCCTGGGTATACTTGAAAATGATTAGTTATTAAAAATTGTCATTTTGTTTCTGTTGCTATGATAAAAAAAATACTCTGATAGAGAGCAATTTAGGGCAGAAATGGTTTGTCTTGGCTCACAATTCCAAATTATAAATCATTACTTGGACAAGTGAAGGCAGGAACTTGAAGCAGCTGGCCACATCTCCTCCACAGTCAAAGGCAGATAGAAATAAATGTGTGTGTGTGCTCCATGCTCAGCTTGCTATCTCTACTCTTATACAGTCTAGTGTTATGCCCTTGAAATAGAGCCACCCACATTCATTGTAGGTCTTCCTACCTCAATTTAACCCATTAAAAAACAAATTAAAGCCAAAACAAAACCACCACCATCAAAATCCTCTCAGGCATTGACACAGGCCTGCCCAATCCCCAGCTGGACTCTTTTCAGGTGAATCTAAAGTCCATCAAATTGACAACTGAAACTTACCACCACGGGCGCCCACAGCAGTTCCTCCACGACCCTCTTGTTTGTGAGGGCCCTCAACTCTATCAATCCCCTGAGCTATATTCAGAAATCTCCTTGAAGAATCACTTGGTTTTTAGGCTTGGTCTGTTCATGGTCTCTTAAAATAAAGGGCCCTACGCCTCAAGCTATTACAGAACAGTGATAGAGGAAATAGGATCACAAATGACTTTGTGTGCCTTGGCTTTTTGCTTATAAGTTAGAAATAACAATGGTACCTACCTTGTAGGGAGTATTTGAAAATCCATTGAGTCACTATATGAAAAGTACTCAGAATGGTCCACAGCTCATATTGTATGACAAGACTGATGAAGATGAAATAGTGACAGATACCCAGCATCCCTTGACTTAGGGGGAATTCCCCTTCCTCTTCCTCTTCTTTTTCCTCTTCATGTACAGACAAAGAGGCACCCACATTCCAGAGTGAAACATGTTTTGTTCAGGGTTATGGACATGGGTTCTGTTAGTCTCCAGCCTCCATGTCCTCATTAGACTGTTAGGATAAGGATACATCCCTACAGCAACTGCAGTGGGATCTCTGCGACCCTCAGTCCTTCAAGAAGATCTCTTTTTCATCATTTTCTGCCATTGTTTCAGAGGTGAAGCTGAAAGCTTCAAGAGTCAAGGTGGAGAAAGCCTTTCTTGGCTCCACCCATTTCCACTTGGATAGATAGGCAGGGAAGGAGCTTCTGCCTTCCCGGGGTCTTCTAGGTCTCACACCCTTCATAGTGAGAGTCACTGTGCACATTTTGTAGAAGAGGTACAAAGATATATTTCTGAGTCATCTGTTACTTACTCAGCACTGACTGAACAGTATCCTATTCTCTCCTTGGGCCTGGGGCCTGGGGAATTTTGGTGCCATGGATGAAAAAAGCTGATGAAGGCTTAAACAATGCAGTCTGCTTGAGGCAGCAGGGATAGAGCTCCACAGGAGACTGGGACCCTGCATCCAAGCATGAAATATGGAGAAGGCTTGTAGCAAGGAGGAGTTGCTGTTCCTAACTACTTTCCAAGGTGGGAGAGAAGCAGGTTAGGGATGAGGAAGTGGTCCTTGGTATTTTAGACCTGATCCTCAGGGACACGAAGGCAGCTTCCAGGTACCAGTCCCAGGAAGGACTCCAAAGCTGTGAACCAGATGGGCCTAGTGCCCTGCCCAGGGCACCTTGAAAAATAAATTCTGTATCTTAGAAGCCTTGTTCATACTTTACAGCTGGATATCCAGTCTTCATCTTCCACAATGCAGGACCAGACTGACATGAACCCCCAGAAGATGTATACAGGAAGACACTTGCTTTGGCTATGGTTAGCAGAGGCAACTGTACTGCCCCTCATAGAGCTTGTTGGGTTTTGGAAACATTTGGTTTTGTTTCTGAGATAGGAAGAGAGGGCAGTGTTGGTGAGGAACAATATAACAGTTAGTATGGGACCCTTGTGAGCTAGAGCACACAGTGCATGCTTCCCTGCTTCAGTCCATGGGTGGGCGTTTCTCACTCCTCTCTCCTGTGAGTAGAATATAAAGATTTCCTATATGGTTGGGGCATCCCAGACTTGCATAGTTAGCTAGCACTGGGAGGGATAACATCATCCTAGATCTGTAAATTGCCTTCCTACCACTCCCGCCAAAAATCAGAGCATGAGAACGTGTAGCAACTCTAGTTGTCTATGTAATGAATAGATGCTAAGTAGACAAAACCAGAATTTTGGAACACTTATAAAGATCATCACCCAGGTGTTTAAAGATTAAGGCTCAAAGTTGAGGCACTCAGGTGAAGTGAGTCATCTTTCTTCTAACACAAAGTTCTTGGCACAAAAATAGATTTACATGAAGCAAGGGGTACTGGCCCCAAGTCCTCATAGGAACTATTTGTTCCTCACTGCTACTCAGCTGGTGACCTGTAAGATCTCTGTAATGGATCATAGGGAGTCAACCTGACAGGATCCAGAACCACTTAGGAGACAAACCTCTGGGCATGTCTGTGAGAGGCTTTCCAATATTCAGTTTACCTGAAGTGGGAAGAGCCATTCTCAATGTGGGCTTTGCTATTCTATGCTGTTGAAGACATAGGCTGAATACAAAGAAAACAAACAAACAAACAACTCAAGATGAACTCATCTTTCTTGTTTCTGGACTGATGACTCAGTGTGACCAGATGCCTCAAGCTCCGACCACCATGCCCTGTCCATCATGGACAGTATCGTAAAACTTTGAGCCAAAATAATCCTGTCATTACATTGGTTTTTGTCATGTGTTTTGTTATAGAGAGGAGAAAAGTGGCTGATACAACTACTAGGTCTGTCCTCTGAGATTGTTTCTCAATGTTATGGGCATTGCTCTCTTGGTAGGATTGAGCCCTGGGTAAATACTCTCCACCACCCTGCTTTCCACTCATGACATTGTTTTAACTCCAGGTGGTGGGTGAATGGAAATTCAGCAGGATTCACTGTGACATCTTTGTCACTCTGGATGTCATGATGTGCACAGCAAGCATCCTGAACCTGTGTGCCATCAGCATCGACAGGTGAGGACAGCCATGTTGGGTGAGATGATCTTGGTCATTCTTCCTCGGTGCTTCACCTCTGCTCAGGGTCAGGTTCTGTAATGACTGGCTGTGTGTATGTGACTCCATGTGTTTGGATATGTGTGTGTGTGTGTGTGTGTGTGTGTGTGTGTGTGTGCGCGCGTGTGTGCGTGTGCGTGTGTGTGTGTGTGTGTGTGTGTGTGTGTGTGTGTGTGGTATTTGGCTAGACAGTCAGACTCTTCACAGACTACCCAGATTGTACCTTATATGAAAGAGTTGGTTCTGACTGGAGCCTAAAGCCTGTTGCTCCCTATTTATCTGCCCATGGGAAGATTGTAGAAATTGTTTGAGCTCCATGGTTCATTTTCTAGACATGAAAATGAGACCAGTCCCTTAAGCTACAGTGTTAAGATAGAAATTTGTGTCCAGACACCTGGTCAAGGGGCCCAAACAATGTCCATTTTACTCAGCTGTATTCTTAGAGCCTTTTCCTCACATACATAATATGTTGTGAAGCTTCCAGAGGACCTGCACTTCTCTCTCACAGGATGGTTGGAGGGTGAGATTTTATTGAGTGAGGAAAGAGTGTTTGGTAGAGGAATGTGAGGGGAGGATTAATGATGCCAGTGTTATCAGACCAATCTCAATTATTGCTACATGGTGTTAAAACCTTGCTCTGAGAGACAAAACTACCAGTTGTCAACAAATTCTTCCACCTTCTGCAGTCTAGTATAGTAAGGATGATTTCAAATGTACAAAGATCCATCAGAAAGTCTATAATCCAGGTGGGGAAAATTATAAGTAGTGAATGGTCTAGGAGTACACAGTAGCTCTGCTCATTAAGTGTTTGAATATGTAGACAAGGGGGAAGGGATAAGTGTCTTAGGCAGGCTTCATAGTGCCAGGAAGACAGAGTATCTATGGTGCATGTTGTAGAATAAGGGGTCTGATAACTGGTAATCCAGACTTAGGATCCTTGTCTTTTCAGGTACACAGCTGTGGCCATGCCCATGCTGTATAACACACGATACAGCTCCAAGCGCAGAGTTACTGTCATGATCGCCATTGTCTGGGTCCTGTCCTTCACCATCTCCTGCCCACTACTCTTTGGACTCAACAACACAGGCAAGTCTGGCCTTTGCCTGGGGCTCAGATGGCTCCATATCTGTTTTGTTCAGAACAATAAATAGCTGAGTCTTTCATACAGATATGAGTGGAAGCCCAGTGGTTGCCCATTCCTAACTCCAAGGAGGCTGGAGGCATCACCCAGATCCAGCCCAACTTAGAGTTGTTTCAGATTGGACAGGAGAAGAAAGAGTGCCTCCAGGCACATTGGGACTGGGCCAGGAGAAGAGAAAGTGGCTGAAGAGAAGATATGGCCATTTTCAATCTCATTTAATGTGTTGATACAATCCAGATAGCTTTACAAACTGCACATGTCTATATGTGCTCATGTATATTTACAAAGGATGTTGTTTCATTCACATCTGGGAGTGGTACTTAGGAGATGAAGTTGCAACCTAGTGGGTCAGCTGATCCAAGGTCCCATTCTACCTGGAGCAAGAAAGCTACAAATAGGAGGTAAGCCAACCTCAGGCCCCTTCTTATAGGAGGCAATTTAAAGAGCAACTCAGACAGAAGAAGAGCAGAGCACTTATAGTATGGAGCTGCTTCTCAGCAGAGAGACAAGAGCTATACAGGTACTTCTCTAGAGCATAGGCTATAAAAAGTCCAGGAAGTATATAACTCAGAATACAGATACCACAGGAATTCCCAGAAGTGTGAAGAAAGCTAATTATATTTGAATTAATTCAGAATGAACTTGGTATCCACAGACATCTGGTCTACCTGGAAGGGACTGTAGGTGAACATTAAACACTAGAACACAGGTGAGTTAGTTAAGTAAGTTAAGTAGTTAGTTAAGTAAGTTAAGTTAGTGAAGTTATTCTGTTGCCAAAATTATGGAGTAGCAGAGCCTCTCCTCCTCCCATATACATGAAAAACTAAAATAATGGCTTTCTTTTTTTGAAAATATGTTTTCTTAGGTCATATCTTCCGAACCATTGTTTTCCCGTGTGTGTAGAAGTAGCAAAACTAATTAGAGAAGAGGAATGAGAAACTTAGAAGCAGTCAGTCCCAGCTTTACTTCTTGCTCACAGTTGGGGATTTTATACCTTGATTTTTTTTTTAACTGAGTGTTGATTTGCATCTATCATTTCCAGGCAACATTCAGTACTAATCTATATGATTGCTTCTGGTTCCCAACAAGAAGATAAGTATCTTCTGGTGGTGCTATGGCTTGGTGGGCCTGATGACATGTTGCCCATCTGAGTTTCTCTATTCCCCTAGACCAGAATGAGTGTATCATTGCCAACCCTGCTTTTGTGGTCTACTCCTCCATCGTTTCATTCTACGTGCCCTTTATTGTTACCCTGCTGGTCTACATCAAAATCTACATCGTCCTCCGCAAGCGCCGGAAGCGGGTCAACACCAAGCGCAGCAGCCGAGCTTTCAGAGCCAACCTGAAGACACCACTCAAGGTCTCCAATCTCTGCCCCAACAAGGGTCTCTACCTAAGCATTATCAAAAGAGCTAATACTACTCTTGGGTTGGGCCTGGAACCCAACCAGCAGGGTGAAGTCTAGACTGGAATAGCTTCCTGGGGCTGGATGAGGGTGTAAACCTCAGTGGAGTAACAGAGTCTTTAGGACTGGAAGATGGTTCATGGTGAGAGCTAAGTAGGATTCACCATGTGAAGATCTTTGTGGTTGCATAAAGCAATTGTTGCTTGATCTGATCCTTAGTTTCTCTTTTCCTCCTCATGTAGTTACACCTTTCTTATTATGGCCTTCATATTTCCTTTTCCCTTCTTCCATCTTCTCTATACCATTCTTTGTACCTGCTATGCTCTGCCCTTCACTCCATGTTCAACCCTGCCTCCACCTCCCCCACTTCCTTGCTCTGCTCCTTTATCATATAATCTCTCTCTTTCACTCAACATTCTACAATGAAGGCAGTATGTGGGTATGGAAAGAACAAGAACTGATAGATTAGATACATCAAGTCCAAACCCTGGTATTATCACATTTTTAAAAATGTGTGTCCTTGGGCATGTTGGTTAGCTTCTGTGAGCCTTGGTTTCCTCATCTGTTAAGTGGGAGTCATGTGCAGTTCACAGGGTTTTCCTGAAGATTTGATGTGAGAAAGGATGTAAGCATGTGCCTAGCATGATCCTGAGTAGGCCCTCCACAAAGAACAAGGTCCTCTTGCCTCTCACCTTGCCTTCCTCGTCTCATCAGTGTACCAGCCTTCCCCCTTGCCCCTACTGTCTTCTGTGACCCACACTACTCTAGTTGCTGAGCCCCTGATTAGAGTCTGAGTTCTCCATAGACTCCCTTGTCTTGGGTTTCTACTCCCTTACCACCTCTGCTCTCCACTGTCTTGTGTGACCCATGTGCTGGCTCACTCCACAGGGCAACTGTACCCACCCTGAGGACATGAAACTCTGCACCGTTATCATGAAGTCTAATGGGAGTTTCCCAGTGAACAGGCGGAGAATGGTAAGTGTTCAGGTCAGGGACACAATGCCATCTTTCTGCCTCCCCCCACCAATGGAGCCCACCATTCCTGATCCTAGGACCTCAGCTATTTTAAGGGAGAAGTGTCTCCTGGCACCCATACTTTGCCTCAGCTGAGAGCACATTTACATTGTACACTTCTGAGTAGGGAGTGAGATGCCTCAATTCTTCAGGGAACAGATACATTGAAGCTTGTTGGGAGAAATGATAGACCTACCCATATAACCTAGTAAAAGTGACTATACAGCCTAGTTCCAATTCTCAAACACCTGCCATGCTTTCTGCTATCTCATCAAATCCTCAGGTGACCCTGGGAAGTAAATCTTATTGCTCTTCAGCTCACAGCAGAGGAAGCCAAGGCTCAGAGTACAGGTAGCTCATGCAAGTCTAAACAGTTAGTGACAGAGTGGATATTGGAGCCAAGATCTATGTGACTTCTGAATTCACATCCAAGTTGTTCCATTTAGCATGCATCACCTTCTGAATAGACTGGGAGCTGGTGGCCAGCTGTGGGGTAGGGGTAGAGTAAAGCAACTGAGGTAGACAAGAAGCATATCCTGAATGTAGAACCTGTAAAGGCAGACTCATAGCAAACCTGAGCTCTTCATGGTACTAGTTACTACTAGAGTTCAAGAAGCAGGTATCTCATGCCCCAGCTAAGTAGGGATACATAAAGTCCATCAATATGTCTCTTAGATAGGCAGGGTTCCTACAATTTGTCTGCATTCCAAGGACAGGACTCTAATGAGCTGTTTGTAATATAGGTACTAAAATATGTTTCAAGTTATATTCAAGGCAGCAGCCCATTTTCACCATCTGGGCACACAGGCTGCATTTCAGAAGCTGATCTAAGATCACAAAGGTCTGGGAGAGGGATGCCTAAAGAGGAACTGGGAAGCCGTGTGTGGATCCATGCTGGAGCTTCCAGGTCAGCCTTATCAAGGAAGAAAATATGGCGCTCCCAGATCAGCCCCATGGATCTGGATCAAGCTAGTCAGCCCACATGTCCATGCTGGTGCAGGGCCTGTACTCCAGCCTGAAAGAGAGGATGGGGAACATGATTTTTATGTAGTCAGAATTAAGTTCTTGAAGGTGAGGCAACACTGAACGTCATTTGGGGGTTTATCTTAGCAGCTGAATTGGTATCTGGCCCTTAGCACTCAGGAAGTGTCATTCAAGTTATAAAAAGAGAAGTGGAGGGGTGCTAGCATCCAAGCATTTCTAGGGTATTGAGGCTTCATAGATTGCTCTGGGAAGTGGTCCAGGAGTAACTGCTGCGGTGAGTTTGAGTGCTGTGTTCAGATGGTCCCTGCCTCCCAGTGATGGCCTTCTTTGTATTTCTGGCAGAGAAATCATGCTGCTTGCAAGAGTGTGCAGAGGGGCAGGAGGACCGAGGAGGCTCGGTGGCTTCTGCCCAGGAATTTCATCCTAAATCCTCTGTCTATGCTACAGGATGCTGCCCGCCGAGCTCAGGAGCTGGAAATGGAGATGCTGTCAAGCACCAGCCCCCCAGAGAGAACCCGGTATAGCCCTATCCCTCCCAGTCACCACCAGCTCACTCTCCCTGATCCATCCCACCAAGGCCTACATAGCAACCCTGACAGTCCTGCCAAACCAGAGAAGAATGGGCATGCCAAGATTGTCAACCCCAGGATTGCCAAGTTCTTTGAGATCCAGACCATGCCCAATGGTAAAACCCGGACCTCCCTTAAAACGATGAGCCGCAGGAAGCTCTCCCAGCAGAAGGAGAAGAAAGCCACTCAGATGCTTGCCATTGTTCTTGGTGAGTCAGCTCTGGGTGATGGCCACAGCTTTGCCATGCCCGGCCCTGGCTGGGGAAAGGGAACATCCCAGCAGGTCCCAAACTCTGCCTTGTTGACCACAGTTTGAAGGTCATGGGTTGGGGACTCCTGTAGTAACAGGCCACAATCTATATATACAGTCAATATTTAGTAGAATCTCCTATTGTGTCTACTGTACAGAAGGGCAAATCAGGGTTTTGTGTATTTATATAACTGAGGCAATTTGATTCTGTGTCTGGGCTTCACTGGTCTCTGATAAGAAACCATAACCTGTGTTCTAGGTATGTGCCTTCTCCTTTTGCTCTCCTATCTGTAGAGTAAGTTGCCTCTCGGGGTGGTTATCATGGTCAGGATAGCACAGGGTTGGGGAATTACCACATATGAGAATTCTTACACATTTTGTTACTACTATTACTGAGGAATATGTACATTTTCACTCAACTAAGTCCCTGTGTGACAAAATGATCCCCCTGTGAAAAATAAGATATAGGTAGATGAGAGGTGGCTACAAATTTGCCCAGCAAGACTTTTGAATAAATTTCTATGGGCTGTTAAGATGGCTCAGCTGGAGAAGAGGCACTTACCACCACCAAACCTGACAACCTGAGTTCAACCCCTCTGTCCCAATTCCCCACACACTGTCATTTGATTTCCATGTGGCATCTCTCTCTCTCTCTCTCTCTCTCTCTCTCTCTCTCTCTCTCTCTCTCTCTCTCCCCTCTCTCTTTCACATACATACATACACACACACACACACACACACAGACACACACACACACACGCTAAAGTGCAATTAATTTTTGTTTTAACTTTTAGACAATTGTGTAATGAAGGACAAAATCTAGGAAGTAGACTGATTCAGGCAGTTGAGGAAGGAGGGAAGGGTGTGAGTTCTCCATTCTCATGACACTGGGACCCTATCTGATGGAAATCCTGGGCCATGAGTAGGGAGGTTCTAATGCCCTCCAGTTCAGAAGCACAGGCCACAGAAAGGTAAGGGATTATTTTCCAATACATATCTAGGGTGTGGCAGGATGGGTTTGGAGCCAGCTCCATGTGACAGTCCACTAGTTCTACCCTTGTTATTCCAAGACACTGCTCTGTACTAAAACATCCCCTATAACTACACACTGAGTGTCTAACTGGAGCAAGTGATCTTGAAGCCTGCCTTTGTAAGAGGGCATGACCTCCAAGTAGGACAAAGGCTATGTCTACTAACACTGAACAATCTTAGGCAAAGCTGGAGCCAGAGTCTTGACATTTGTTTTCAAGCCACTTCCTTCTCACTGAGCAAATGAGAAAAATAAGACTGAGGGAGATGCAGGGACCCTTCCCCACAGATGTGTGCTAAAAGCAAGATGTTTAGATTTGAGACCAGGGCTCCCTTTGCCACACAACCCTCGGGCTACCACCAGCAGTTAGCACTCTCCATGTACCAGGGAGGCTTGTGGTAGCACAGACAGGTGGACGGGGAGTGGGACCCTCCTAGTCCTTCACCTGGTACCAGCCTGACCTTGCCTTCTTCCCAGGTGTGTTCATCATCTGCTGGCTGCCCTTCTTCATCACACACATCCTGAATATACACTGTGACTGCAACATCCCACCAGTCCTCTACAGCGCCTTCACATGGCTGGGCTATGTCAACAGTGCCGTGAACCCCATCATCTATACCACCTTCAACATCGAGTTCCGCAAGGCCTTCATGAAGATCCTGCACTGCTGAGTCTGCCCCTTGCCTGCACAGCAGCTGCTTGCCACCTCCCTGCCTAGGCAGGCCAGACCTCGTCCCTGCAAGCTGTGGGCAGAAAGGCCCAGATAGACTTGGCCTTCTCTTGACCCTGCAGGCTCTGCAGTGTTAGCTTGGCTCGGTGCCCCTCTCTGCCCACACACCCTCATCCTGCCAGGGTAGGGCCAGGGAGACTGGTATCTTACCAGCTCTGGGGTTGGACCCATGGCTCAGAGCAGCTCACAGAGTGCCCCTCTCACATCCAGACCCCGTCTCCTTGGCACCAAAGATGCAGAGGCCTTCCTTGACCTTCTTCTCGGGCGCAGAAACTAGCTCAGTGGCTGAGCACGACTTGATTGTTGGCTTGGCCTGGCCCTTGCTTGCCTGTGTTGGACCAGGCGGTGGTAGGGAGGGACAGTTCTTACTTTACAGGGACCACATAGGAAAGCAGGGAACATGCCAAGGCCTCCAGGCAACATTAGTGTCAGGAGACACACATAAGCACCAGGTAGCTCCACAGACCCCAGAGAAACTGAGGCTGAAAATCTGTTTTCCATCCCAACTCTAGTGTGAGTCCCTACTTTTCATAGCAGTCAGTATTGCTATGTTCTACCTTGTTATAGCATCCTGTGGGGTTTCTGTACCCTTTGGGAGAAAACAACTCTAATCTTCAAGGGCCCTAAGAGAGACTGTAAGGAGAAAAATAGCTGATCTCCCTCTATCCTCCAAACTACTCCGCCACTTCTTTACATACCTTGGACATATCCATTCCCCACAGCAAATGCTGGACAGCCTGGGAAATCAAGCCTTGGACAAGTGTTGGAGCTGAAGCTGGAGGTAGTAACTTGGGGCTCTTTGATAGAGAAATTGTTGACATCTTCTCTCTCCCATGTCTCTTCCTTCCCAGTGCCTCTGCCTTAGAGGAGGCTGTGGATGGGGCTGCTGGGGCTGCTGGTACCATTGGGCCTGGCCCTGTGTGAGGAGGGGAAGCTGCAGCTTGGAGGGTTCTGGGCTCCAACTCTGTAACATCACCATACATGCACCAAACCAATAAAACCATGACAAGAGTCATTCCTATGGGCACTTGGGTGGCCTAGGACACTGCCAACACTACCTTTAACATTTAGGTATAGCATATAGGCGAAAATAGTAGGGAATCCTGCTCCCCCAGCTTCCTGGATCTGGGTACCTCTTCAGGACTAATCTTAGCCACCAGAGCAGGGAGAGCTGGAACAGGAAGGTGGCCCCTGATGTGTTGGGTTTGCTCCTATCTGTCTGTTCCTTGTCTGGTCTCTGGCATGGGCAGTGTGAGACAGGCAAAGCCTGAAGAGAGTGGCCTGGCCAGGTGTCCATCTTCTCACTTCAGGGCTCATTCATGGCTCCAGGCTCTCAGGGTCCCAGGCAGGCTCTGCCCCAACAACAGAAGCCTGACTCCTTAAAAGTGAAGTACAAATCAAGCCAGTGAAAGAGGAATGTTCTTGGCACCTTACAATCAGGAATAATGACAAACAGGGTAGTAGCACCCACGGGCTCAGGCTCTGGGGAGTTGTCAGGGCATAATTTGCATGCTAAATATAATATTTTTAGCACCAAAGTTTGGAGCATTTAACTTGCCCTGAACATTTAATTATGGACTTTGATCTTCTTGCTGAACTTGAATCTAGTGCTAAGCTTTGGGAAAGGCTCCTGTCCCCAGGAGCACCCTGGTGCCAGAAGGTAAGCTAAGCAGGTGTCCTAGGGTAGCTCACGGCTACCAATGACTTGGTGGCTATCTCCTGGAAGGCATCAGACCTTCATTTAATCCAGACATCCTAGGAAACTTTGAGCTGCTGATACCCCCCCAAAAATCAACCAACAAAACAGAAACAAAACAACACTCCCCCATATACATGCGCGCGCGCGCGCACACACACACACACACACACACACACACACACACACACACACACAC
>JADRCD010226331.1:45882-57928 GCA_019843815.1 Montemys delectorum
CACACACACACACACACACACACACACACACACACACACACACACACACACGACATGCTCTCAGTCTAAGGACGGATGGATGATCTTGACCTGACCTGGCTGGGAGATTCAAAGTTTGTTTCATCAGAAGTCTTTTGAAGGCACTCAAGTTTACCAGCAGCGAAAGCCAGAGGAAGAAAGAGGAAGAGGAAGAGGAAGAGGAAGAGGAGAAGGAACAGGAGGAGAAAGAGAGGGAGAAAGAGGAGAGAGACAGAGACAGAGACAAAGAGAGACAGAGACAGAGAGAAGGGACCTGAAAATGGGTTGGGGAGGTAATCCACAGAGCAATCAGAGAAGAACCCTGTCAGAGAGAAAAGGGGAAGAGGGCAGGGCAGGGGCGGGAGGCGGGGCAGGAGAGAGTTGCCCACAATTGTCAGGAGGCTTCAAGTCTTTCTTCCAGACAGCAGATTGACAGCTAGAGTGGGCAGGGGGAGGGCTGGGCCCCACCCTCTCCCCTTAAGCTCTTGGGAGCAAAAGGATGGGAGGAAGCGGACCCAGAAACACATAGCAGAAATGGGGATCCCAGGCTCTGGCTTTCCAAAAAGGGCCCCACCCTTTCTCTTGATGGGTTTGGGAAGGAAGCCTCAGAACTTTCCCTCCCCATTTCCTTCCTGGCATTTCCAGTGTCCCCACCTACTGGGGGGAGCCCGTTCTTAGACCATCTTTGTCTCTAGAGGCTTCGTGGTTTCCTTTGCCTGGTTCCAGTTATCCCTGAGCCAAGCTGTTCACTGTCCTGGAAGCAAGGACAAAGACTGTATCTGATTTCGAAACCTATCAGTACGGAGCAGCTTTTGCCTGTTTCCATGGCTGCTCTCCTCTTAGCCCCAGGGTACCTTTCCTGTACTCTGGCCTCACTTGAGGAGGGTGGTGTGTCTCGGTGGCAGGCCCAGACCCCTGACTGAATCTTTTTTTTTTGTTGGTTTTTGTTTTTGTTTTTTGAGACAGGGTTTCTCTGTACAGCCCTGGCTGTCCTGGAACTCACTCTATAGACCAGGCTGGCCTCGAACTCAGAAATCCTCCTGCCTCTGCCTCCCAAGTGCTGGGACAAAAGGCGTGTGCCACCACCGTCCGGCTGAATCTTACATCATCCATTCTGTGCAGTGTAGTTGGAACTAGCTAGTGTGGGCAAATATATATTTTATTTAAATAGAGAACGAAAACCTGTTGGAGACTAGACCTTTAGGGTGATAACCAGGATCCATACAAACAGCATTTCCCTGCCCAGTAGCAGGTGTTGGAGAAGGAGCAGGACAAAGTGATGTCAAGAGGGTCTTTCTGAGGGGCCTTTCCTGTCTATTACATGTCTGTAACTCTGCTACACTAAGTGAAGCAGGAAGCTGGTAGAGAGAAAATGTAGCATCTTCTGAGTGAGAAGGTATAAGTGGTCCACCCCAGCTTTCTGGGTGAAGCAGAGGAGAACCTGTTCAAATAGATTTTACTGCCAGCTTCACTCTGCCCAGGTGACTTCCGAGCCAGGGAGCAGAATGATGGCTGACGCCCTGTCTAGAAAGCTCTGTTACTGCCAGGTGGCACCATATGGAGCCTAAATTCATTTAAGAAGCCCCGTTATGTGTGCGCAGCGCCCCTTGTCTCTGCCCTACCCTGTTCCTACTGATGCAGACATGATGCTTTGGCTTGATCTACATTAAGCTCTGTTAGACTCCTGGAGCCTTCTGTACTCTAGTCTGCGGATCATCTTCACTACCGTGTCTCAGGGGTTATAACCAGTGACTCGGCATGACTCTACGGTCACAGCCCATCTCAAGGCCCAGAAAGACTCTTCCATTCCTTCCCAGAATGCACTGGCATGGGAAATTAGGCTGCTGTGTACTAAGGCACCATTCCCACAAGGCCCCCAAAGCCTGATTATCTGTGCTCTATTCCAAAAGAATAATTCCTCTTGTTTAGGAGAAATGGCAAGAAGCTGAGTGCTTATTCGCTGCCTGGCCTCTGGGCTTGGCATCAGATTCAAATGTGGCAGTGCCCTAAGGTCACAAGTGCTACTAATTGGTTTGACTGGAGCTCAGGAACTTGCAGCAACTTGAGATCATAGATGGCTGTGACCCAAGCAGGCTTTGTATTCAAGTCTCCTGCCTGGGCCTACCCTAGTGACCTTTCTCAGCTTCCTTCTCCAGTTTGCCTCCCCTGCCACAGACTAGCCTGGTTTGCAGCCATTGTCCGTTGTATGGCAATGCACAAAATGCTCCAGTCCCCATTGCCTATGAACGGACTCAGCACCATGGGTAGTACATGTGTCCTGGGCACTAAGAGGGGGAGAGAAGAGGATATAAAAATGGCCAGGTTGTATACCTGAGCAAGCAACAGGGCAGACAGTAGGGGATGTGAGTTCAGTGCCTTCAAGAGTAGGGGCCTTCTCCTGCAGGGCAGGCAGGAAAAGCTTCATGGGTAGAAATTAGTGGGCTCAATGTAGTGGTGGGGGCTGGGGGATATGTAAGACTCCGTCAGGGACAGATGGAGGAACTCAGCATTAGCATGAAGGGGTTGTAGTGTGATTCTGGGGCTGATGATCTCCATAAGGGGATGCTCCTGAACAGATGACTAAAGCAGCCATCTATGCGTCTCGAAGCCCTGGGGCCTCCCCTGCCCTGCTGCCTTCTCTCCCCTCTCCCACAGGCGTGGAGACTGGCTTCTCTTTTTGGTTTGACTCTGTGCCCTCCCCAAGGTAACTTCTCAGGGGCTATAAGGATACATCCATAGGTATGTCTAGCCTCTGAGAGTTTTCTGCAGATCACTGCATGTCCACATCTGATCTGAGAAGGTCACACAAACCAAATGGAGCTTCCCGTCTGCACATTAACTTCCTTGGCTGTGGCTTGCTAAAATGCACTGCTCCTTCTGTTTCCATATCTTGGAGGATTCCACTACCTACCGACAAGAAGTCACCTAAGCAGAGGTTTAGAATAGGAAAGGAATTTGCCTCTGTAAATGGTAAGGAAAAAGCAGGTAAGTGGAAAGGTGTTGATGAGAAGGGACGAGAGCTGGAATACAGAAGAGAAATGAAGTGAAGGTGAGTGCTGGTGCATGCTGGGTTTGTGTGTGGTCCAATAGCATCCTCACATCTAAAAGGTTTCTACATCCAGGGGCTGGCGCATCCACAGGTCTCCCTCTCTAGGGAAAGCCTACAGCTAATAAAGTATAAAATCAAGACCCTAGCCCAGGTTTGTCTGGCCACCTCTAAATCCTCTGTCATAGTTTGGAATTCCAATTTCCCATCACTGCACACCGCTCCTTGGGATGTTTGGGATGCACTGGACAATCACACTCTATCTGCCTTCGGCTTGGACAGTGAGGCAAAGCTCCAGACTCAAGGTGGACATTAGAGTTTCCCCACTGGAAATCCATCACCTTGTCTGCCCATAGAAATAAGCTGTTCCTCCCACATTCTGGAGCTAATGGAGTAACTCCTATGCTAGCCTCTGGCCCTTCTGAGCTCCATCCATGTCGCCTCCAACATTTAGATCATTCAGGAGGCTCTCTCTGATCAACCCAATGCTTAGGTTGAAAATGGACTTGAGGGGGGTAAGAAAGGAGAGGTCAGTGGCTGCTTCTATCCAAGACGGCTCCCTCAGTTTAGCCATATTAAAAACCTGATCCCTCAGCTAACTCGCCACATTTCAAGGACTCAGTTCCACGATCCGATAGAGGTACTCCCACCTACTAAGCAATATGGATCCCCAACATTCCTTTCCTCTTTTACAGTCCTATTTTAGGAGTTTGGGGAACCTTCAATTAATATGGAAACAAAGGGTGAGGAGCAGGTTTGTGGATGGGGGGTGGTTAATGTTCAGTTTGGGATAATTTGAATTTAAGGGTTCTCTAGGACCTCTGAGTAGAGATGTACAGAAAGAAATCAGAGTTCCAATTTCTAGCACCCCAACCCCTCGGCACTTTAAACACAGTGGAAATCTACTAGGGGCCTTCTTCAAGCAATTTCAAGGACCTCCTTTAAGCATAACCAAAATATCCGTATATAACTGGGAAGGCAGGTTTGTCCAAATGAGGCTTAAGATGGACACTATATGTAACTATCTAGGGTAACTTGAGAATACAGCAGACAGCAAAGTCCTGACGCTCAAGCCTGAGCCCAAACTATCACCTCTGTTAGTTCTCAGAGGAAGTGATTCAAAGAAGCAGGGATCTGAGGACCGCCACAAAAGGCCAGGGTCATCAGGGCCAAAGTGATCCACAGGCACAGTCCTGGCCATACTTCCATGCCAATGCAATTCCCCCCAACACATTTATTCAAGGTTTTCCTCACACTCCTCCTAATGTGATAAGCCAGACACCGTCTTGTGCTGTGGCTTCAACTTCATGACTTCCATTGGTTGCTCGTGCTTACTTGTGTGTGACTACGCAGTCCCTACCATCTCCTCTGGTTTGTCCAGATTCCTAGACTTGGAGTTACATCAGTATTTCAGGGGTCAAGAGGGGCACACAGATCTGATCCTCCCTCCCCCCATTTATTGCTTTAGGTGACAGAGCTAGGGGTATTTTCTTAATCACAACAGATAGCTGGCATAGAATGGGGAGATGCGGCTGGCATAGAATAGAGGGATGAAAGCTGGCATAGAACATGGAGTGAGACAATGTGCTGAATGGTTCCCAGGCTCCAGGAGTTCCTACTACTTCTCAGGGGAAAGACTTCTATCCCCACTGTGCAATAGGCATGGTTCTATTGAGAAAGGGCCCAGAGGGAGCCTTGGCTACACCCTGTGATGGTCATCCTCAGCCCTGGCTTCCCTGAGTCATGGAGCTCACTCACATCAGGGTCTGCCCTGCAGATTCTGGTCTAATTGGTTGAGGATATATTTAGAGAATCCCTCACTAAGAAATCCTAATGTGTAGACTGGTCTGATCGCTGCTTCCCAAGGACACAACCCAGCCAAGTGCTGACCTGAGACCTATCCTGGGCTGTCCCAAACTGTCTAGAGCCCAGCTGGAGCTAGTCCAGAGACCCTAGGACAGAGGAAGTAAGGCTGCCAAAGTGAACTCATG
This sequence comes from Montemys delectorum, assembly GCA_019843815.1. NCBI lineage: Eukaryota > Metazoa > Chordata > Mammalia > Rodentia > Muridae > Montemys > Montemys delectorum. The sequence goes on from JADRCD010226331.1 coordinate 50,938, forward strand.
CCCAATGCAGAGTGGCACATAGGGCAACAAGTCTCCTTTACCCTATCTTTTGCCCCATGGTGATACTAGGGTGTTGGTGGGGTGGAGAGATGAGGCGGCAGGGAAAACCTGCCCTTCTGATACCCCTCAACAGCCACTGCCTCACTGATCCCTGACCAGGCTTCCCAATGCACACAGTGGATGTGAGAAGCACTGGGGTTTCCTCATCATGCCCATGCATAGTCCTGTGGGTGGACGGGCTATGTGTGTTCCTAGAAAGCAAATCTCTGAGCAGCTGATAAGGAAGAAAAGAAATTCATGCTGCTGAAGCTTCATCCCAAGCCCAGGCAAACCCCTCTCACTGTCACCTCCCTCTCAGTTGCTCTGCTTCCTTCCTCACATGAATTTACACACATATTATAAACACATACATGCATTATGCATTCATCTCTCCATCTCTTCTTAGCTATCCTGCCCACTCCCATGCATGAATTTACAAATGCACTTTGTATACATGCATGGATCGTGCACACACCCGCAGCTTCCCTTAGCTACCCTACCTCCCTTCACATAAACTAACACACAAGCTTTATGTAGGCATATGGGCCACACCAGACAACGCACATGCATGCATACAAGCCACCTTACTCTCCCCTGCTGACCCCTGCCTCTGCCCCTGTGAGCTCCCAGACACATGGTATGTATATATATGATGCATCAGTCACCACACACACATATGGATCATGCTAACCTCCCCAGCTCCCAGGGGTACCCAGCTGATCCATATCTAGCTGGAAGAATTAGATCACCTGCTTTGTTTACTCTGGGGTTGGGAACCTCATATAACTGGTCAGATTACAACAGAGAAGTGTGGGGTTGGACGCAGGGAACTGGCATCCCATAGACGAGCACAGAACCACAGTTTGGGAACATCTTTCCCACACTCCCAAGAGAATGTATAGGATACCAGAGGCTGAGACCAGTGCCCGCAGAAGCTATGGTCATTATGGTGATAGAAGTGTGGTTGAGATCAACAGTGAATAGATACGTCTTCTGAGCTAAAAGAGCATGTTCCCTGTGTAAAGCAGGCATCTGACTCTCCTGCCTCAGCAGAAGGTAAAGCACCTAGAACACCATTTGGAGATGAGTGGAGCCATTTCTCCTCAATTTGAGGCTTTTTCTTTATTTTGGGAGTTTCTTGGGACACAGGGCTCCATTATTCAGAGGAAAGCAGCAAATGGTGGCAGTAGTCTTAAGGCTAGAGACAAAGCTTATCTTGGGCACATGAGCTCATCTAAAGAAAAGGGAGAGCATGGCTGGTTTGGAGATGACTGGAGGGGAGCTAGGATTAGTTTCCCAGGCAGTCAGTAGGTTACCCAGCTCACTGGAACCCCTCAGCTTCCTTCTGTCACCTAGGATACTGGTTCCTCTCGAGGTCAAAGGGGCAGCTGGGAAGTGGCCTCTCAGATGACAAGTTTCATTTTCATAAGCCTCTCCCCACCCAAGCAAAGGAACCCTGGTCCACCTAATCTTCTTTATGGGGTTCAGGTTCAGAAACTCCCAGAACAGCTAGTGAAGGCTCCTTGCCCTGCAAGAAGGCCACTATGCTCTGCTTTGGGCTGTGGAGGGCCAGCTGCAGGGGTGTGCAGCCAACTCCATCCTTGACATCCAGCTGCGCACCAGCTTTGACTAGAACTTTGAGGATGGCTGTGTTGCCCTTGAGAGCAGCCAGGTGGGCAGGCGTCCAGCCCACTTTGTTGCAAGCATGGATGTCAGCACCATACTCCAGAAGGTGGACGATGCCCAGGAAGGTCCCCTTATGCACTGCTAGGTGGAGAGGAGTCCAGCCTGACTGCTCAGCAGCACTGGGGTCAGCCCCACACTGCAGCAGTGCCAGCATCACCCCCTCTTCCCCACGGAAGGCAGCCAGGTGCAGGGGAGTCCATTGCATACTTCCAAGAGAATCTAGGTTTGCATGGCTCTTGGCTAACAGATGGATGATCTCCAGGTGGCCCTTGTAAGTTGCTAGGTGCAAGGGTGACCATCCATGTTGTGTGCGTAGCTCAAGGCTGGCTCCATATCTGAGAAGCATCTTAAAGATAAGGTACTTGCCCCTGACTGCAGCAATGTGCAAAGGGCTGTAGCCATTGTGGTCAAGGGCATCAGGGAGTGCCCCACGTTTTAGCAAGTGCTGGATGGCTCTCACTTTCCCCCTCTCCACTGCCAGGTGCAGGGGTGTCCTTAGGTTTCTCTGCTGAGCATCCAGCTCAGCTCCCTGTCCTGATAGAAGCTTGACCAAGCCAATGTGGCCACAGTAGGCAGCAACATGGAGGGGCGTCTTGCCTTCAGCCTCATGTGGACTGAGGTCAGCCTGTCGAGAGACCAGAAGCCGTGCCACATTTTCAAAGTTGTTCTGTGCAGCCAGGTGGAGTGGGGTCCAGCCCTCGTGCTCCCGTGCATTCACTAGGGCCCCACGGTCCAGGAGCAGACGGGCAATGTGGTCATCCCCATTCTGGGCTGCAAAATGAAGTGGGGCCCAGCCATCTTCATCTGCCAGGTTAGTATCAGCACCATGTGCCAAGAGCAGGGCACAGAGGTCAGCCTGCTGGTCCTGGGTAGCAATGAGGAGTGGTGTATAGCCAGAGGCTGTTTGGCAGTCTACATCAACCTCATGGGACAGCAGCAGCCTCACTTGTTCCAAGCTGCCCCGGGCCACTAGAAAGTGTAGGGGAGTCACTTTGTTCTCATAGACATCACTGAGGACCAAGCTCTTGCTGTCAGAGAGCTGTAGGACCCACTTCAAGGAGTCACCTGAGTCCACTAGGAGAAAGGGATAGATTGAAAAAAAATGATTATATCCTAACCTGTTGAGATGTCACCTTACACATCCCCTTGCCTCCTGGAGACATTTTCCAGATACAGCTTAGGCTTAAGGGCAATGGCTTTCATGGTATCCAGGATCACCGATTGATTCTGTTAGAGCTTTGAATCTGTGGAGGTTTTGTTGTTGTTGTTGTTGTTGTTTGTTTGTTTGTTTGTTTTGTTTTGCTTTGCTTTGCTTTTGTTTTTTTCAGAGGAGGCAGGATGAGCTGAGGCTGAGAGTTCTGGTTGAAAATCATTACTCCCCACCCACAAGCATCCCCTGGCCTCTACTAATTCTCTGCCTCTTTGAGGCTTCATGTGCAGCTCTTTAAAAAGGGAGATGAACAGTGTTGGCTCATTCTACCAGTGGGAAGACAGATGAGGCAGGCAAGAATGTCCAGAGAAGACGCTGAGAGGCAGGCAGGCTGTGGAGGTCAGAACTGCTTTAGAATGTGGGTTTGTGTGCTATAAGATCTTCAGGCCTTACCATCCCCTGATCCTTCTATAGGTATCTCAGAACTGAATAGTGACCACTGCTATGACCCAACCCGTACCGATTTGGATTTGTACGGAGTAGCTACTAGAGACAGCTTTCTCTCTGTCTCTCTGTCTCTGTCTCTGTCTCTGTCTCTGTCTCTGTCTCTCTCTCTCTCTCTCTCTCTCTCTCTCTCTCTCTCTCTCTCTCTCCCTCTCTCTCTCTCTGGCTTTTCGAGACAGGGTTCTCTGTGTAGCCCTGGCTGTCCTGGAACTCACTTTGTAGACCAGGCTGGCCTCAAACCCAGAAATCTGCCGGCCTCTGCCTCCCAAGTACTGAGATTAAAGGCATGTGCCACCACTGCCCGGCTCATTTTTTTTTCCAAGTAAGTGTAACGCAAAGACAGTATTGAGAGCCAATGTTCTCTCTCTCAGGGTGGAAACAGGGAATCTACTCTTTTAAGGGGAAACTGATCCAGAACTCCAAGAATCTGAGTATTTCTGAGCCACCCCTTATGTGTAGTAGGCCTGAGAAAGAAAGGGAACAAAGATGATGAGGAGAATGGATTTCATCCTTTCCTCCATGTGGAATCTTCGGTCCCATCTCAGCATAGACTCACCACTGTCTTCAATCTCCTGGTTGACCTCCTTGCTGACCTGCAAAGTAATGTACAGGTTGGGTCATCAGGGATCATCTGGTCCTCCCTGCCTTTCTTCCCTCCAGATTCACACCCTACCCTTCCTGGGAGATGTTTCTATACCACTGCCCCATCAGTACATGTATAGATGAAATCACTACGCAGGGGAGTTCTGAGGCCTGGGCTTCATTTAGAGACTTCAGGGTAGATCTCTAGAACCCCTGATAGTCCCTGCCAGTTCCCACATCAGAGTAGAAACAGGAGACTTGGAGGATGATGTCGACATCCACAGCATGACAGCTAGGATAAGGTCCTCCCAGGGACTCTGAGCCATAACATCCATGGCCTTTAGAGAACAATAGAACAGTTGGGTAAATAAGGAAAGGTTTCCTCCCCTATGAATGCTGGAAGTCTCCAGCTAGTCTCCCTGGATTAGAGAGCTAAGTATGGGCGAGCTTGGCTTATAGTTCTCACAACACCCTCAGCCGTCAAGTGGCCTTATAAATGACAGCCTTCGTATATTCCCTCTAGGGCTATCCAGAGACCATGGATGTCACACAGTGGCTCCCAGTATCCCCACAGTGGCCTGCCTAGCCTGTCATATCCACCTTGTGGGGCTGGCTCAGGGATGGCTTGCAAGACACCTTCCGGGTCAGAGTTTCACACTCAGGGTCTACCACAGGGCTCTGGAACAGGGACAGAAGCATGTCTGTCTCGATGGTCACGTCTGCTCCAAAAGGAATAAGGGTAGAGAAAAAAGGGAACAGGCAAGTTCAACGGTACTTACTACACTTCAGATATTCTGATGTTTTTTCATATTCTCTTAAACATATTCTTAGGTTTATATATGTTTCCATTTGCCCACAATGACAGGAAACTGAGCCCCACTCTTGACATGGCTGGGGTACACTTGACAATTCAGTGGCCCTCTGAAGGTGTAAGTCTTTTTTCATAGAAAGAGAAGGCAAAGATCAGATGACCTCTAAGTTGCCTACCCCTCTGTGTGTTATCCCTAGGGGATCAAATAGCCTCATTCCATTCAACCTATGACATTATAGATTTCACGGTATTGAAGGTCCTCAGAGATAGCTATAGAGCTCACTGGCCGGACTGGGTCAGATGCTACAATTTCTATTTGCTGACTCTACCTTCCTTAGGCACACAGAGAGCACTGTCTAACAAAATCCATCCTCAGCTGTGTAGCTCAGAGAACCTGCCTCCCAGTCCCACCCTGAAGATGTCTTATATATCCTTTAAAGCTTTAATGCCAAGGGTATCTCTGCATGTGACTCAGGAGGAGGCTGTCTTCTGTCCCTCCATCTCTAGTTCCCGGGTAATGGACAGATACTTAGGAAGCATGGCCTCTTCTTGGGGTCTTGGTCCCAGCAGCGCTTCATCAGATCCACCATCTGATGGACCTCCTCTGGCCACTCAGCAGAGACATCCTGCAAAGAGGGCCTCATGCCTGCAGCTACACGGATGATGACGGTCATCATGTTGAGCCCTGTAAGAGAAGAGTCAGGTTGTGTGGTCAGATGACTGGCAAGTGGGTGGAAACTGGGAGGATCCTGACAGGATAGGAATGCAGTGGATGTCCTATACATGCTCAGTGAGTAGACAGTTGAGTCCGGGACCTAGCTGAGGCTCCAATTGAGCAGCTTAGTCACTGGTCCAGCTCTAGCAACGATTCAACATGATTCCTGCATCCTTTCTCTGTGCAAAGATAGTAGAATAGACAAACAGGCCCAGGGAAAGACTTTGACCTTCCACACTGTAAAGTGTAGAGTCTTCAGTATTAAAGTCATGAAGCAAGGTCAAGGCTAACACTTGCTCACTATTTCAGAAGTTCTAGCACTTGTGGACAGAGGGAGCAGAATACAATACAAATCCATAAGAGCTCATACTATGGTTCACACATTGTCCTGTGTTCTCCAACCTCAGTCTCCCACAAGCATAGGCCATGATCATGTTACCTGCATAGGGTTTCTTCTGAGTGAGGATCTCCCAGATGACAATCCCAAAGCTGCAGCGGGGAATATATTATCAGAGAGACTTAGTCTAGTATCCATGATCTCTAGCCAGGGACATACCGCAGTCTACTTGGTCTAGTATCTGTAATCTGTAGTCAGAGGAACCCAATAGTCTACTTGGTCTAGTATCTATAATTTTTAACCAGGGGGCCCCATAGTCTCTACAATCCCAGGTAAAGTGTCTCCAGGTCCCTGTCATCTTTCCCTTTTCATCAACACGTGGAGGAACCAGTCCCAATCCTTATCCTTCCCTGCCTGTTAGCAGTAGGGACCCGGCTAGGGTAGCAACCTGCTACATGACACAGCCCAGCTGCCCACTCACCTGTACACATCATATTCAGGCCCTGGAGCTTTGTTATTCTCCAGGAACATTTCAGGAGGGATGTAGCTGAGTGTGCCCCTCAGAGCTGATCTCTCAATGTACTGCTTCTGGGTTGACTGCTCCATCCACTTGGACAGGCCAAAATCTGAAATCTGGGAGAAAGCCAGACAGAAGTCAAGGACAAGGCAGCAGCAGACACATTCCAGAAGCCACCTGTGGCCCCTTTCCCACTCACTGCCATGTTCAGTATATCCTATTGTAGTACAGCACATGTGGTTTTCAACTTCATTGGCTCCCAGCTCTACTACCCACTGCCTAGATGATCTTGAACCAGTTGTTCATGTTCACAGAGCCCCAGTCTCCTCATCTGTAGACTGGGAATCTGTACATCTCCAACATCCTTTGTCTTCCCATCTCCATGAATCCTGAAATGCTTACACCATCTCTTTATCCTCTACTTCTAGCCTGTCGGACTGTCATCCATTAGAGGACAGTGAGATTGAGTATTGGGATGCCTCTTTAAACCCCATACCCTCAATGATGGCTGGGTATTCACATAGGATATACAAGTTTCACGCATGTTTGAGACCCCTTACCTGCTGTTACTCTTTAACTTTCTCTAAGCTTTAAAAAAGTTTTGTATTGCAACTAGGGTCAGAAAACGAAGTACCAAAAGTGAGACTAGA
>JADRCD010226332.1:0-17451 GCA_019843815.1 Montemys delectorum
TGTTTTACAGCCTGCCGTGAGAGCAGACACTGGCACATTTCCCGCCTGGTCATTCTTCGGGTTGGCAGAACACTGTTCCTATTCAAAAACACTGATTTCCTACAAGGTCCTCGTGTGTCAGCTGCCACACTTACAAGGCAGAAATATATGTGTAGCACTTAAGACATCTATGAAGGGACGTGTTCAATTAATATCCCAGTCATATCTATAGGTTCAGAATGTTGTTTTGAGTCTTAGCTGTCTTGCATGCTAGTACAACAGATAGCTTCTATCAAAAGCTAAAATGCCAGCATCCCTCAGGATGGGCAAGGGCATCTGGGAGGATGGGGCATCTGGGAGGATGGGTAACTTGATGCCTATCCATAGGGCATTAAGAGCTGATATCCACCGCGCAGAGTCAGCTGTGAACACGTCAAAACCTGTAACCTGGCAGCTCTACTCAGGAGAACTCATCCTGATTATGATAGCTACATTAATACAATATAATGAAATAATTAATAATAGATTAATTAAACAAATCACGGGCTTACTAGGCCTTTTGACACAGACCTGCCTGCTTGGAGGGGCTGAAACACCACCATAGCTTTTACTGTAAATGGCTGACAGTGCACATACAAACAGAATATACTCAGAAGAATGAGTTTTTATGTGGATTTTGTAATTTTTCTATAATAAGTGCCTAGGCTTTTATAGTTACAATATTCATTCATCTATCCAACCAACCATTCATGTAAACAGTGATTGAATCCTCCCCCACCCTGTCCCCAGTCATACTTCCTAAAGATGCACACACTCTGAAATTGTCTAGCAAGAAGGATTCATATCTGAGTGAATCTGGTGACCACCACCCATCCCAAACCGGTCCCTCCTTGCTCAGCCGTCCCCTACCACATAGGCAATGACGGGTCATGCTCACCAAAGTCTCCTGGACACAGGGTGTCTCTAGCAGCCTCCGGACCCCACTCTCCACAGTGACTCCCAGCCAGTTGAGTGCTGCCCAGCACCAGAGGTCCTCATAACTGCCATGCCAGTAGCTCACGAATGCAAACGTTGTCGCAGTAGAAAGCAGTGTCCCCAACAGGCCGTGCTGGGACCCACCCAGTGGGATGTACACATACCTGCAGAGAGAGGAGGCTGTGAGAAACTGATGGAGGGAGGGATGCGCCTGCCTCTCCTGCTTTCTGGCTTGACTCTCTCTGATTCCAACATTACCACCGACAGTACGGAAATCCCACTTCCAAGAAGCTGCAGCCATCCCACGAACTAGCTCTCCACCTCACTCACTGTTGACAAAACCACAAACCTCCACAGAGAGTGGCTAAAGGTTAGATGAACATACATACCAAGGAGCCCTCATTATGGCAAAATTCACTTACAAGAGGCGAGACGGGGCAGCGATATCTTGAGAGCCTCTGAACAGATACACCCAGCTCTGGAGCCGATCACAGGGTACCAACCAGGCTGCTGGCATTGTAAGGACGCTGACCATCATGGCCAGCATGCCTTTCACAGGGCAGACTACCAAGCTTATAGTAAGCCCATCATTTAAATTCAGTTGCTAAAAGCAGGCCCTTCCCTGGTAGGAGTGCATAAGTAGGGAAACAGGGCTGATTCCCAATTCCCAGACGCGTGGCCCAGATGGAGAGGAGCTCCGGGCTCACCAGAGTGCAGGACCACACTCCCTCTGCCCCAATGCATGGAGTCCTCAGATACTTCTCTTCATCCTTGACTGAGTAATCCCCAGGGCTCTGAGAGTCCAGGAGCATGCCCTCCTCATAGGCTTTTAAAAGCTCACAGGCCTTGGTTCTTTCCGATCAGTTTCTCTTTGTCCCTCTTCTATCCAGGAAGGGACGAGAGAGAGAGAGAGAGAGAGAGAGAGAGAGAGAGAGAGAGAGAGAGAGAGAGAGGGAGACCTTTGTCTGAAGACATGAAGTCTTATGAGACACTTCACAAGGATCTTTTTACTTGATTCTTTGAAGCGCCATGTGGTTCACACCTGCTATCCCAGAAGCCCTAATGGTTGTTTGTACTGTACATGCGACACTTGCTGACTGTGGAAAAAAAGCTTTATTTAAAAATACATTTTTTTTATAGAACCGCTTCTCAGAAGAAGCCAAAAATAAATAAAAAAAAATTCATCAGGCCAGAAAAAAAATGATAAAAAAATAAAATTATTTTATTTGAAATCATTTAAACAATGAATAAAAATTAAGCATATTACTGAGAAGCAGAGTGGAGATTCAGTAGATAACGTACATTGTGCAATGTCACCGGCCCCTATCGGCCCCTCAAACTTTTTCCCAGAGCCTTGAGGCTAGAACTCAAGACCTTGCTCGTGCTGGGAAAGTGTTCCACCGTATCCGAGCCTCCCTCCAACTTCTGTTTTTCTTTATGGTGAAAACATTCAGCATCGTTTCTCTGAGCATATCTAAACACGCAGATGCTACTGTCTTCAGCAGCCACTGTCAGCTCCCAAAACAAGCCTCACTCAGTACCCGTGGCTCCTCCCAGCTTCTCTGCCCACCCCTACCCTAAACCTCTTCCTTCCAGGGGCTCCCCGCCCCGAACCCTTCACTTCTGAATCCTATGTAACTGAGCCACTCTCACCACATGCCTTCTTGGTTCCCAAGTGGTCTCTTGATCCTCTTGCCCTGTCTCCTATCTCTTCTCTTGCCCTCTCTCTACCTCTACCCACTCTCTCATCATGTTCTGCTGGCCATGCTCAGCCTTCTCAACCACAGAGTGGAGCAGTCATGTCCTCACTTCATTCAGTCACTTCCTGTGCACCACAACTGAACTTCTTGTCCTGGCTAACTGACTGCTGACTGACAAGGACCACCTGTGGCTGTGCCTGAAGTCAAATTCTAGATTTCACTTTATCACTAAGTTGCATGAAAATTCTCCACAAAGACTTTCCCTTTACCAGGCTCTTCTACCCCAGCTACACCTTGGTGCTCATGCTTGGTTGGCCTGCACCACTCTGATAGGTCAGTTTAGAGTGAATCCCCCCCTGCCCCACTGATGACCCTTGATATCCTAATTCCTTTCCCCTCCCCCAGACACCTTACTCAGGCATGAACTCCACTAAGTTGGAGACGGAGGCGGTGGCTCAGTAGGCAAAGCACTTGGACCTACTTGTGCTTGTAAGCACAAGGACCTGAGCTTGATTCCCAGGACACTGTCTGTCCCCCAAAAGTTTAATTTCAAGGACAAGTGTAATTTCAGGGCCAGGGAGGCAGAGAAGGGGCTGTGGCTTGTTGCTCTCATCTACCTGATGAGCTCAGGCCAGTGAGACACCTGTCTCTAAAGCATGTTGACAGCACCTGAGAAATGACACTGAAGTCATCCTCTGGCCTCCACATGTGTACACACACATACATGTACCTGCACACATGTGTATCTGCACATAGACAGGTACACAAATAATTCCACTAAGTCTATCCACTAGAGTCGCCCTAAATCCCAGTGTTTCTCCAGTAACTTTCCACTCAGTGAACACATGGGTGTGGGTCTTCTCCACCCCAGGTGTGTTCACAGCGGTTTCCTTCGGACCCCTTGCTTCATCCTCCGCATCACAGTACTCTCTGCGCAGAAGGTGTGCCTAGCACTCCAGTGTTTTCATAATCCCTCTCACTCTGTAGCATCTGTAATTCCTCTCGCTCTCAAACGCCTTTCTCGTTCAGATGATAAATCACACCATCACCTTAGCGAACCCCATTTTAGGAGTGAGAAAACAAGAGGCTGGGAAGTTGGGTTTAGTCAAGAAACCCATCAAGGAGGAGAAAAGGGCCAACGTACAGCCTAGCCATCATCCCCAAACCTAATGTCTTTCCTTGCACCCAAGGCTCGTGCCAAACACCCTCTGCCTTTCTCCCTAGTCAGGAACAATGGCAGAGCCATGTTAAAAGGGAGCTACTTCAGGAACGTGGAAAATAGATCTATCCCAGGCACCACGTAAGGAATGGTGTACCATACGTTAGGTGTCTATACGTTAGGTATCTATATGTTAAGTGAGTATATACTAGGTGTCCATACATTAGGTGTCTATACATTAGGTGTCTATACATCATTAGGTGTCTATACATTAGGTGTCTGTACATTAGGTGTCTGTACATTAGGTGTCTATACATTAGGTGTCTATACATTCAGTGCCTATACATTAAGGCATGCTCCTGAAGTGGCTGAAGATGTCTCTGCTGTGAGCATAAGGACATAAGTTCAATTTCTAGACTGAAAAACTAAAACAAAAGCTGAGACAGGGGCTGGCGAGGTGGCTCAGCGGGTAAGAGCACCGACTGCTTTTCTGAAAGTCCCAAGTTCAAACCCCAGCAACCACATGGTGGCTCACCACCACCCGTAATGAGATCTGACACCCACTTCCAGTGCTGTCTGAAGACAGCTACAGCGTACTCATTTACAATAATAAATAAATCTTTGGGCCGGAGAGAGTGGGGTCTACTGGAGCAAGTGGGGTTGACCGGAGTGAGCTGAGGTCCTAAAAGTCAATTCCCAACAACCAGAGAAAGGCTCACAACTATCTGTACAGCTACAGTGTGTACTCAGATACATGAGATAAATAAATAAATCTTTAACAACAACCACAAAGCTAAGACAGGTGGATCACTAGAAAGTACCTCTGGACTAATAGGTAAAGTCCTGGAAAGGGGGAGACCGTGCCTCAAAAACATAAACAAAAACATGGCTGGTACTTGAGAAACAACATCTAACGCCATCCTCTGGCTTTTCTGCACACAATCCTGTACATATATGTGCACACACACACACACACACACACACACTTATACACTTGCATACATAAGTCTGTGTACACATGTGCACATATAATCCTGTATACACATGTGTACATACACAGAGGAAATGCTCCTTCTGCTTCCAGCATTTACTTAAGCCTTCAAGGAATTGGGGCAGTAATATGGGCATGCCTGTCTGTGAGGCTAGGCCTGTCTTGCCACGTGCCATGGGGCCAGATCCGCAGGAAGGCTTGACAGTGTTGGGGGGGGGGGGCAGACGATGAGGAAAGAAAGTGGGGTATGAGAGGCTGGATCAGTGTGTCCCACTTCAGTGTGCTGTTGGAGGGACACCTCTGAGGAGCCAGCAGTGAGTCTGGGAACCTACAGGGGCACAGGTCTCACTTGGAGCTCTGCTGCCCCCTAGAGGCTTCTTGGTTACCAGTGTGCACTACTCAGCCGAGATTTTGGATGGGAGCTGGAATTTCTGTGGCCTCTTACCCTGCACATCACCGTCATCTTCGGTAGCATTGAGAATGACTGTGGTTAAAGGAAACATCACAATGTTTACAGACTCGTTCACATGCTAAGGCTGTAGGCACTGAAGAGAAGTGAGCTGCAGAAGTCAGAAAATCCAGTACAGAATAAAAGCTTGCCATGCCTCTCACCAGGGAGACGTGGCATTGGGTCCTGTCTGCAAAGTCTGGATGCCACAAGAGCCACTCCTTCCTCAAATGGAGCTACTTTAAACCTAAGCTCTTACTTTGCTTTCAAAAATGACAGCTGACCAAAAACAGTCTCTGAAAATTTTTTTATATTCCAGAAATTAAGATATTGCAAGTCTCCAAGGACACAAGCTGCTCTGTTCCAAACCAGAGGAGAGTGGAGCCTTCACTCTCCACTCTGGAAGACAGTAGGTTTGGCAAGAAGAGGGAATAGGGGCTCTCTCTTTAATGCATCCTACTAGCCTGGTTCTGTGGTTACTAAGAACAGAGGCGAGTCTGCCTCAGAAAAGCAGTCACATGAGACACTCTGATGAGCAGCACAATCACTGACCTCCTGGGGAAAACCTCCACTTAGCACAGCAAAAACAAAGATTTCTTCTTGTGGGGACACTCAGACTAAGTCAGCATGAAACTTAATCTTGCCTGGCCACTTGGGTGGTCCCTGTCGGCACCTCTGCAAGCTTCGCTTTCGTGCAAAAACATCTTGCAGAATTCACACAGTGTGACGCCCCACAGAGGAAGCTACATGCAATAGGTAGACGGCGTTCACAAGGTCTACTCCTGAGTGGGTGCCCGCGCCAGGCCCACTCTGCATACTGTAGATAGTCATCAAGACAAGTTTCCGTGACATAACGATAAAGCTTGTTTTGGCCCTGAGAGGTCCAAGTTTAATCTAATGTGTTCCTGGTACCATTATCACAATGGGAGCCGTCCTTGTGGGAAACGGTCTCCTTATCTGGTCAGATCTACAGACGACATATCCACTAGTCTTTTTCAGACAGGGACTCTCCCTGTAACCCTAGCAGGATTCAAACTTGTGACAACCTTCCTGCCTCAGCCTCGTCAGTGCTGATTACAGGTATATGCCACAATGTATTGTCATTTATTAACTTAATAAACCAGGTCATCTTGCTTTGGGCGAATAATGCTCCTTTATAAAGATGTGCATTGATAACATGTTAGGATGACCCCAGAGGGCACCAAAACACACTAGAGCCACACTAGGGAAGGAAACCAAAGCAACATCTCTCCTGTTAATTTGACCATGAACAAGCCCTCGTTTCAGCTCCTCGCCTCTCCCCCTGTGTCTGCCTGCAGTTTGTGGTTACAGCTGATCTGTGGTCTGTCTCCTATATGCATCTGAAACTGTGCCGTTAGTTGTGTCTGTCTGCTGTGCCTCTCTCCATAACCATGGACCTTGCTCTGTATTTAAATCACAGAAATCATGCTATGGGAATGAAATGAGGGATCTTTACAGAATCTTCCACAGAGTTTCACGGGAAGAAGTTACCTAACCGACCCTGAATAGCACTCAAGACTGCAGCGGACATTATCAAGCTATATCTATGGTGTTTGCAGTATTTAGGGTAGAATTTGTTTCATGATTGCTTTTAATCTGTTGGCTGCTTTCAGCAAATGGTCACAATAATACATATACACACATGAGTCAGGGCATGGAAGAGCACATAACTTAAAATTAAAGCTATGCATTAGCCTAGGTTGTAAAAGCTGATTGTGTGGGAAATCTAAGGCAAGCAAGGTTAGTTATATTGTTCTCTTAAAGGTGAAGTTAATGTAAACCGGCTGAGTACACAGTAGGCTAGCAGGTTAATTACATAGTCTTAAATGATCTCAAGACATAATTAACTTGGCTGCAAGGTCCAACAAAGATCAGTCTCTTTGGGGTCAAGAGATTTTTCAGAACAATCTATCACTACAAATACATTTGGACTGGTGAACTCCATTAGCTACTATTGAGACAGGTCAGGGGTATAACATTCATTATTGGACAGGCCAAATAATTATCTGCTAGAGTGACCAAGCCGGCACCCAGAGGATGTCAGGGCAGTCAAGGTAGGGCACAGGAAGTCTGTGGGAAAATGGGTAGGTGACTGCGAGCAGTTCCTGTGAAGGGGAGGACAGTTTGACTCTACCTCCCCCATGGCCTCCACAAAGAACACCTCCCAAATATGCCTGTGGCAGGGCCAAGGTGAAGACAGTCCTTGCAGGAGACCCGTTGATCTTAAATTCAGCCCATTTTCACCTTTCTCAAGAAGAACCCTTTGAATTTTCTAACTTTCTCTTTGACCTAGAGAGTCACGCAGAAGGTGCTCTGCTTCCTGAAAATGTCTTCAAAGGCAGGGCTCTTCTAGCATGGCTGCCATTTTAGCTAAATTCTAAGATCCCACAGGGCTAAATAGGTAAGGATGTGTGAACCTGTGTGTGTGTGCGTGTGCATGTGCGTGTGTGTGTGTGTGTGTGTATGTGTGGCAGGGGGTATGTCTGTGTGTATGTGAGTGTGAGTGTGTGTGAACATTTCAGTATTCTACATTACCCAGTGATGGTGTACAAGTCAAATCTCCATCTTACAAGGCATAGATAAAGGTCTAGTATTTATTTCTCACTATGAAGCAAAAGATTACTTATAAAGAGTTTTAAAGGAGGATACAAACAAAAAAGAATATAATTTGCTTTAATATCTTTCCATTCATTGCAGATCATAATGGAACTTTAATAACTAGGAAGCCACAGTTGGTTAATGGGCAGCCATAGAGTTGGTCATTTCCAGAAAGCAAGGAGAGGTCTACTTGCAAAATAGAGGGGATATTCTGAGCCTGGCAAATTCTCTGCTCCTTCACTGAAAGATGTTGGGAAAAGATGCTTTACGCAGTTCTGAAAGGTTCCCAATAAGAATTCTGTGTCCTGTCTCACTGCAGAAAATTGTGGAAATTATAAAATAAAAACTAAACTACCCATAGTGGTGGTTCATACCTATAATCTTAGCAGATGGGAGGCAGAGAGGCAAGAGGATTGCTTTGAGTTTGAGGCTGGCCTGAAGTAATAAGTAAAATCTTTTCTCAAAACAGCAGACGTAGTCAAGTTGCATCTTGTCTTGATGTAAACATCCACATTTATGGAGTTAGAAGCCCATGTTTTTAGAACCACGGTCTTGCAGCCCACAGAGCTGGTAGCTTCGAGGACTGACGTGCTGTGCTCAGTGCAAGACGGTGCTTAAAAGCTTAGAGAAACACTCAGCTTGGCCTTCAGAATCCAAAACCCAGAGCTCATCCCTCCAGAGCTCTGCCTTCTTGGGGCAAGAAATGTTGAAAGGCTGCAAAGGCTAGCCCAGAGCAGCAGCAGACAAGTGCAGGACAAGGAGAGCATGCTCAGGAGTCAGAGATAGGGCCCCCAGTGGAACCATTTGCCAGTCTCAGGATCCCTGGGCCCGTTAGAAGCCTGCTCCGCTGCAGAGCCTCAGCCAGTGTGGACAGAGGGTATAGACACCTTCTACGTGAGTGCCTGTGGGGATCAGATGAGCTCTCGGAGGCTTCGGGAGGCTTCTGTTCCCTGCTTAGTTGTGGCAAGGACACTTAGAGATCGGGCCGGGCTGCCAATGAGAAGACCTTAAGGCCAGGCAGATCTCAGGGATGTGTTCATATTGCATTGATGAGTAATGCCCCCTCCTCTCTCACCCCTGCACCTGGTAACTCCCATTCTTCTCTCTGGTCTATACACCTCACTATGATGGCTCCCTTTCAAAAATGGACAGTGCAACAGAAGATGGATCCATTGGCTTCTCTCAGCAGAACACCCTCCAGGTTCGTTCAGTAACGTTGCTCCAACCGGGAGGATTTCCTGATTACAGTCAAACGCCTGTACACTCGCTAATGGGCCAGCATCACAGACAATAGCTTGCTGCTTATGAAAATGTCCTGTCCCCAGCAGGAGTTCTGAGTGACTGCAGCACCTTCAGGAAGTGAGGCCTATTTGTCCAGAAGCGGGCTACTTGAGGCAGGCCTGTGTTGTCAGCTTCCTATCCCTATTTTGCAGACAAAGCCAACTGCTGACAGAGTCCGTGTGCCCATCTTCCCTCCCCCACCACCATACCACATCCTCAGAGGCTGAGCCAAAACAAACCTCTTCAGCTGCTTCTGCCTGGTGTTTTGTCACGGGGATGAAAAACTAATTACTATTTTTATAAACAAAAATGAAGAAAACGAAAGGACAATGAGGAACGCTTCACAGGTGATGCATACATCTCTTCCTCTGACTCTGGCGTTGGCTTCTTAAGTGGATGCATTTGTCGGTCCGAAGGTATCAAACTTTAATAGGAATAGTTTCAAATTGTCAGTCACACCCCACCAAGCCATTACGTAAATGGCACCATCACAGAGACAAGCACTCCTGTATCTTTTGTGGCACATGAACTCCATCCTGCTGACGTGAGGATCTCTAAGGATCACTCTTTACTCAACAACAGCAGCAGATCCAGGTCTAAGTCTGAAGAAGTGAGTGCTGTGGATTCAACCCACTGCTGCTGATGCTTAACCCACATGTTACCCAGGTGTCCTCCACACATGGAGAGCTGAGGGTGTGTTGATGGATGAGGACAAAGACAACTCTACCATAAACCAAACCATCTATCTCCAATACTCTGCAACTAAAGCATTATGGCCCTTCCTTCCACTCAGGATTCACCTTACCTACAAAAGTCACCTGGCAATGTCCCTTGAAATGAGTGGCTACTGTGTAGGTGGGGACTACGTACGTGTGTGTGTGTGTGTGTGTGTGTGTGTGTGTATGTGTATATATACACATACATATATATATGTGTGTGTGTGAGTGTGTATACATATGTACACACACATATATATACATATATACATATATATGCATATATATAGAGAGAGAAGTATTTTGGTGTGTATATACATATATACACATATACACATATACACATATACACATATACACATACACATACACATACACATACCATAGTCTTACAATATACTTGCCTGCTACTCACTGAATAGCCTAGAATGGTTTTTTAAATTCAAAGGCAGTCCTCCTGCCTCAGCCTTGGGAATGTTGTGGGATTACAGGCGTGCATCACCATGCCTGGTTTTCATTCGTCCATCTTGAAGCAATCTGACAACGCTCTGGAGGGGCCCACTGTCCCAGTGACAGACAAGCCTTTAAATAACTCTGAACAATCAGCACTGGAAGGCGCCATCTTCAGGACTTTACACTATGTGAACAGAGACACCCGGCAGCCTTGGGACAAGGGTCACCTGGAGGCAGACTGTGGTGTCTCTCCAATGGGTTTCTAAACCCCTCTTCTAGGTCTGCCTTTGTCTCGGGCTATAAATAAACACATGGAGCAGATTCCTTGGGGTTCCGCTCAAAGGGGGCAGAAAGAGAGAGCATAGACTCTTTAGTGCTGTCGAGCTTTGCCTAATCGCTAATAAAAAGATCCTTGAAGACTCAGTTTAATAACCACTGAGATTTCCTGGCTGCCTGCCTGTCTTCCTACCTTCCTCCTGAGAGGATACTAAAAGCACTTACATGCCTCTCCAGGCCACATGAAATGGGGCAGAGCCTAGGAAGCCGGAAGCAAAAGGAGTGAATCTAGGCGATGCTGTGTGGCCCCTCCTCCTTCCCCTGTAGACTGAAAGGAAAACCGGGGGGGGGGGGGGGGGGACCCTTTCCAGAAACACTCTCCACCTCTGCTCTGTCAGCACCTCCTAAACTTAAGGAGCAGCATTGCACCACAGCTCCTCACCTGAGCAACTGCACTATTTGTTCCTCCTGGGATGTCTGCCTCTCACCCACATCCTACCCACTGTTGGCCCTCATTTTCACACTCATCTATCATGGCTTCCTGGGAAACGAGTGCTATAAAAGGAGCGAGAGCAACGTGAAGGTCACTGTACTGGTGCGGTGCCTTGGGCCCTCTAGAAGACAGTGTTCTGAAGACGAGCGCAGTGGAGAAATGCCAGGAGGCCTACAGAGGCATTTCACTCTCCATCTGCCTTTGTGGTGCAATGACGCAGGCAGCCATGCTGGACGGGGGCCTCCCGGAGGCAAGAGGAGAGGCTCGGCTGAGCACAGACCTCGGGTTCCCATGGCAACATAGTACCACTTGCGGGGGTGAGGTGGGGGGGGGAGTCTAGTTAGTGGTCACACAGAAAAGAAAATTAACAGCTGGATATATGATTACAAGGCAAAAGAAAATGGCTGCTCAAAAAGCTCTTCTCCCCAGGAAGAATGCGTCTGTCACAGCCACCAAGTCTTTACCTCAGGTCTTATCGATGATGGATTCCTACTGCCTTACAACCCAATTGGAGACCCATCAGCCTGGATCTACCAAAGTCAGCCTTGAACTGGCTCCTGCCTGGACTACCACCATGCTTTTGAATCACCAAAATAGACCCCACCCTATCAGTGAATTCATCCTGGATCTGGGCCCTGTAGTCCTTCCAAGGCCTACCTCAGACCTGTTTTCTTCTACTGGGGTCTAATACTCACTTCAAGGAATATTTTTCTCATCTAATCTTACTCTTCGATGTGTTTGTGCATACGCACACACCTTGGGTTTTGAGACAGTGTCTCTAATTTACATGAAGCTTGCCGAGTAACTGGGCTGGCTGGTTAGGGAGCCCCAAGAAGCTACCTACCTCCACAGCCCCAGGAATAGGGTTAGAAGGGCATGCTCCACACCCAGCTTTACCCACCTGGGCTGAGGGAACCGGTCCCCCTGCTTGTAAGGCAGGCTCGTCACCAACTGAGCTATCACCCACAGCCCTCACCCTTTGATTTCTTATCTCTTGGAATCACATGTTCATCTCAGCCTAACACATTTCTCTGGACGTTGTGTGTCAGGCTTCTGTACCGTAGACCACTGCTTAGGTGGAGGACAACCACCGTCTGTCGCGCCACATCAAGACACAGGAGGAAATCAGAGCTCTTCTAACGTCAGCCCCCCCCCGCCCCCTCCCCTCCTCATCCACCTCGCCCTCCTCCTCATCCGCCGCATGTAAACACTGCCAACCGCGGCTGCAGCAAGCTGACCGGATAAACGCCCGCCACCCTCACACAGTACTGCAGGCTTCCCCACCACGGTGCTCTCTGAGATCCAGTTAAACCACTCACAGAGGTTCCTCAAGTAAACGGGAGAGCTGGCAGGGCCTGGAAGGTAACACACTTATCCGTTGACGTTTTTTCCCAGGGAAGCTGCCAGGAGAACCAAAAACGGGGAGTTTTATCCAAAAGGCGAAAACAACACGTTTTAAGATTAAAGCACTTATCTGAGCGTGGTGATGCACACCTTTAATCCTAGCACTAAGGCAGCCTAAGCAGGCAGATCTCTATCAATTCTAGACAGACAGACAGACAGACACACACACACACACACACACACACACACACACACACACACACACACCGATCTACACATGGAGTTCCAGGGAAGCCAGGGCTACCCAGTGAGACCCAGTCTTAAAACAAAGAAGCAAAGCTTAAAAGTCAGGGTGGGAACGGTAATTTGTGACCCTGACTCTTAGACGCTTTACACGAGACCACCAACACTGGATACATGTGAAGGTACAGGAGTGTGACTCTCTTGCCCCTTTGGAGGTACCTGTACTGGCTGGTGTTGTGTGTCAACTTGACACAGTCTGCAGTTATCACAGAGAAGGGAGCTTCGGTTGGGGAAGTGCCTCCATGAGAGCCAGCTGTGGGGCATTTTCTCATTTAGTGATCAAGGAGGGTAGGGCCCCTTGTGGGTGGTACCATCCCTGGGCTGGAAGTCTTGGGTTCTATAAGAGAGCAGGCTGAGCAAGCCAGGAGAAGCAAGCCAGTAAGAAACATCTCTCCATGGCCTCTTCGTCAGTTCCTGCTTCCTGACCTGCTTGAGTTCCAGTCCTGACTTCCTCTGGTGATCAACAGCCATGTGGAAGTAAGCTAAATAAACCCTTTCCTCCCCAACTTGCTTCTTGGTCATGATGTTTGTGCAGGAATAGAAACCCTGACTAAGACAGTATCCAAGTCAAGTTTTCTAGAAAAACAAAAACAAAAACAAAGCAACAACAAGAAACCAAACCCTCGTTCTTTGCCATTCACACCCTCCCTCGCCCCAGTGTGTTGGTCACAGAGAAGTGCAGAATCTGGATTGTGGTTGGAAAAGAGCAAAAGACACACACAAAGAGTGCCCTTAGCTGGGGAGACGTTCACCTTGCAAGCATGTGGAACCGAGTTTGATTCCTAAAGGCCCAGCTAAGAAAGCTGATCATCGTGGAACATGTTCACAATGAGCTTGCTGGCAAGGCAGCCTATTATCAAGGTTCGTGACAGTTAGAGACCCTGGATTAAAATATAAGGTACACAAAACTTAGGGAATGACATCAGCGGTAGTCTGTTAACCTCCACATACAAGTGCACACCATACAGGCACATGCACACAGACACCCCCAGGACACTGGAGCACATTGGCAATGAATAGATTTTTTTTTTCCTGTGGGGGAGCACAGATGGGGTTCAATGGCCATAATGTGAAGCAAGTGAGAGAGAATAGTGGTGATACATACAGTCAGTGGTGTCATAAGGCAGTGAGGTCATATGGGTAGTGATGTCGCATAGGCAGTAGTCTCAGAACACCGCCATTCTAAACTGTCTTCAAGAGAAAAGAAAATAAAGGTCTCAAGAGCTCAAGTGGATAATCCAAGCGTGATGGTTGCTGGAGGTGACCATGAGGCCATTCCCAATCTAGGCTGAAAACCGAGGCTCTGACAAACCAGGTTTGATGGAATTGTCGCAGCCACCTCTCGTTCATCACAACTACGATTCACAGTCCCTATCAGAGAAGATGTCTTTTAGAACTGAGTGCTGGGTGGGAAAACTGATAAAGTTTAAGCTTGGGCGAAAGTGACAATAGCTCTGTGACAGTCGCTCCCCAACCCTGTGCCAGGGCAACACTTATGAAAACAATGCAAGACTATCGCCCTGTGCTCAGGAAACAATGGCATGTTTCTCAGGATGTGGCGAATGCTGGCTGGCCAACAGCACCCATTTAAATGGCCCCATGATGACCAAATGCATGCTTGAATGCACGTTAGAGAGTCATACTTTGAGAGCTGGCATGATACATGGATGGCCTAAGGATGACATTCGGTGTGTGTGTCACACAAGGTAGAGCCTTCTGTAGATTAAAAGTGCTACCACACATGCAATAATGTTGTAAGAAAGCCAATGCCAGTGACCATGGCACTGGCCACGGGCATGGGGACCACACTGGGGAAACAATCAGTTCATGAGGGCTGGGGACGGAAGTGAGTGTAGCTGGCACGCCACCACCTACGTTTAAAGGTCCCCTCTCAGTGGAGTCAAGGAGGAGAAAGCCATTTCTGGGTGAGGGCTCACTCTGAGAAAGGCAGGTGGCTCAGGGCGAATTCACATAGGTTGTAGGGAAAGCCAGGCCCTGAGTCTGGGCAAATAGGAAGTAGCTGGATCCACCTGACAGGAATGTGGCTCCCAGTTCTCCCGTTCTCCTCAGCCTCCTAACTTCCAAGACCAAGGTAGACCACACTGCCAGCAAGGGATCACTTCCTGTCAGTACTTTGTGGAGGTCGAGGGACAAAGACATCCCTCCTAGCTACCTCCCTCTTGCTTACCCAGGGTGGATCCACTAACGTGGATCTAATCCAGTGACCAGTTGAGCAGTCTTGGCCCTCTCAGACCTTCAGCTTTCCCGAGAGGGAGAGGATTCACGGGAACAGGATAAGTCAAGATGATGCAGAGGCACGGACTTATCTCCTCACATGAGCCAGATTTGAGATCTCTGTGTGTGTGTGTGTCTCTGTGTCTCTGTGCCTCTATGTCTCTCTGTCTCTCTCTGTTTCTCTGTCTCTGTCTCTCTTTGTCTGTTTCTGCCTGTCTCTCTTTGTCTGTTTCTCTCTGTCTCTCTGTCTCTGTCTCTGTCTGTCTGTCTGTCTGTCTGTCTGTCTCTCTCTCTCTCTCTCTCTCTCTCTCTCTCTCTCTCTGTGTGTGTGTGTGTGTGTGTGTGTGTGTGTGTGTGTGTAGATCTTTGGTGGTCAGAAGAGGACATGGAAACCCCTACAGAAGGAATTACAGTCACTGTGAGGCACCCAACATGGGTGATGGAAGTCAAACTCACAGCCATCTCTCTCACCTCTGAACTGATGACTCTGAGAGCTGGATAGGCTGACCCTCTTTCAAGTCCCTGCCCCAGGCTAAGAGGCAGGCAGCCTCCCTCAGGATCACTCACTATTTACCTAGAACCAGAGGACCCAGACAGAGTCTGGCTGCCCACACTGCTATGCTCAGGTGGGTGAGATAGAACCTGGGCTCTGAACCATTTGTCCAGACTATGGGAGCTATGACCACCACAGGGATGCCAGAGCACACCAGGTGTTGATAAGTGACGGATCTTGCGGTCTTCTGGTTAGCTATCATGTTGAGGAATTTCCTGTTCTGTCTTATCTACACCAAGACCTCTAAGACCTCACCAGGGATATGAGAACACTGCCTCAGACATCATCATCAGTGGGAGAGTGACATCCCAACTTACATGGGCAAAAAGCCCAACACCTTCTGATGTTCCACCTGGACTCCCAGGATGTAGCCCTTTGGCTTCTACTCTTCCTCGTCTGGACCAGCCCTGGACCACAGCTGTCTCTGGCTGAGCGACATAGAGCTCAGTGCCCCACCAGCATCTCTCAGTTGCTCACGGCCATTGGTTCTAGGACTACATTGTACAGTGCAAGGTGCAACACCGCTCTTGAAGCAACATCTCTAATCTTGCTCTTAGAAGACCTTTGCCCAAAGTCTCTTTGGAAATAAGACTCTTCACTGAAATACTCTCTGAGCAGACAGGGTCTGTCCACAGTTCAGTATGAGTTCAGCCTCTCATGGTCTCCCAGGGCAGCAGGCAAGAAAGGCATTGCCAACTCACTTCTGATGGTACTCGGCTACAGTGCCTTTGCTTCAGGTTTCTAGAAGCAAAATACCCAAGCCATGGCTGTAAAGTCTGTGTGACTGTCCACTACAGTCAGGATGAAGAGCTCTCTGACCCAATTCAGTGGCACATCTGTACTTATCAAAGGCAAAGGCATGTGCCTATAAAAAGTATGCTAAGTCCCAGGGCAAAGCTAGCTGCTGTGATGAACACAATAACAACACAGAGATGGCCAGAGGCACCCTGCACTTTCCTGGAACAGCCTCAAGGTTTGTTAAATAGCCTGTTACCTTGAAAACAAATTAACACAGAAATCTAGAGTTAGAGACTAGATTAGTTAGTGAGTGCATAGAGGGGTGTGCAAGAGGAAGGGTGGATCTTACAGGATGGGGCCCACAGGTTCAGGGGGAAGGGTGGACTCTCTGCAGGGTGGGGCCCACAGGTTCAAGGGGAAGGCTGGACTCTGCAGGGTGGGGCTCACAGGTACAGGAGGAAGGGTAGACCCTGCAGGATGAGGATCATATAGGTGCAGGTCCCTGCGGGGTGGGGTTTCTGGGACAGAACTGAGAGAACAAAGGAAGAGGCTAAAAACAAGGAAGGGCTCACTCTTATTGGCTTCCTGATATCAATCCCAGCACAACCCAGGTAAAATGGAGAGTGTCTTCCCAGCCCAGCATCCAAGGAAGAGGTAGCCAGCCTCCCTGATCCTTTCAAGAAGGGATCTTAAAAGCTGACAAGGTTGAAGATTGTGCCAATGTACATGCACTTGAGAAATCTGAACAATGGCTTCCAGGAGACAACCGAGAGTGATAAAGAAATGAATGAATGGCTCTCTTAAGGAGCCCTGGAGAATCAAGACAGAGGAAGCCTTGACGGGTGAGACCCTAGGCCTTGCATGATGTGCATTCAGCTCACCCCATCTACTACCTCATCGAACAGATTGTGATGATTAAATAAGACCAAGGGGCTGGACGAGAACTGAAAGATGGCACAAAACAAGCAAGTATCTGAGTAATGCTATCGGGACAACTGTGTGTCAGGATGCTGCTTTGAATGGTGATTAATTTAATTAATGTCCTATTGTTAGTGTAAACTACTTAAGTCCTTGCTACTAATATGTATCTTACCGTAGAAAATAATGGGCATCATTAAAAAAACATTAAAGTAATTAAAACACTTTCACATATAATCAGAACCATCCCACATGAACCTCTTTTCCCCC
>JADRCD010226333.1:0-36813 GCA_019843815.1 Montemys delectorum
GTGTGTGTGTGTGTGTGTGAGTGTGTGTTCTGCCACAACTCCTGTGGAGGTCAGAGGACACCCTTCAGTTTTCCCTTCCGCCTTATGGGTCCTGAGGATCAAATCCAGTGGTTAGACTTGAGTGCAGGTGCTTTTACTAAGCCTTGGCACACAAAAACATTTAAAAGAATTGACACCTTTGCTATTGCTAATGAATAAATATAGCAATTCTATTATGACTAGGGTTTTCATCCATTGTCTATAAGTGGAGAGATTACTGCATGCCAAACACACCTCCTCAGTGACCACACTGCAGTGAACAATCGGGGTCAAAGGGTGTAAACTAGGGAGGGAAAAAGAATTCCTACCAGAAGGTAAAGTCAATAGATGGCCAGAATTGGTGAGAGACAGGGTAAAAAGTTCTCAGATATAGACAAAAATCTAAGTGGAGACATTCTTGCCATTGTAGAGAGTAAGGGCAATAAAGAAGATACACCAAGGAGGTGATGGCCAAAAGATGTTTAAAAATGTGTAGCAGTGGTGTTGCCTCACCTGACCTGTTTAAACGCTTTCAGTGTGGGTATTTTCTTAATTGTTACCAGCGCTTACTTTTTGAGACAGTGTTTCTCTGAATAACCCTGGCTGTCCTGGAACTTACTCTGTAGATCAGGGTGGTCTCAATCAAACTCACAGAGATCTACCTGCCTCTGTCTTCCTGCAGGAATCAAAGGTATGTGCCAACACGCCCGGCTACAAGCTGTTTCTCTATTTAAAATGTTACGCAACTAGATAATGTATTTTTAAAAAGCAGTGATAACGGTGATCAGTTCTGGGGTAAATCTGGCTTGTTTGTCCTTCAAATAGAAAACTGATGCTACTAGTAGCCACTTTTAAGTGTTAAAAAAAAATCTGAATTTCTTTGTATTGGTGGATTGTATTTGCAGATCTTGAAACTCTCTTTCCACATTTCCCTTCATGACTGTCAGCATTTGCCACAGGATAATTGGCTAAGGTTAGTCTGCGGCAATGGGATTCTTTTCATGTGAAATATCGCCAGCTGATAGCAGCATGAAGCTATAGCTTTACTCCATTGTCTTGGAAGCAGGTTTTATGGGGCAACATCCCTGGCCCAGAAGAGCAACTCAGCACTCAGGGCACGTGACACCAACCTGGAAACAGGCCCCTTCAAGCCCATTTCAGAGAGTCTACAAAACAGTGCTGCTCAACCTGTAGGCCGTGAATCCTGAGAGTCGGAGGACCCTTCCCCAGGGGTCATCTAAGTCCATCAGAAAACACAGATATTTACACTGCAATTCATAGGAGTAGCAAAATTACAGTTATGGAGTGGTAATGAAAATCATTTTATGGTTGGGGGTCACCATAACATGAGGAACTGTATTAAAGGGTCACAGCACTAGGAAGGATGAGAACCACTGCTCTAGAGCATCCCAAAGCTGCATGACTTTGTCTTGTCCCCTCGCTCTCCAGTGTGTTATAAGCATTTTTCTTGAAAGAGCCAAGAAAGTTCAAACCCCCTGCCTGGCTGTGGGACTGTCTCAAAGTCACTATAAAATAGGTAATGGGCATCCCTTCAGAGGTGGGGGTTAATAATGAATGCCTAGATCCAAAACCATGGCTAAGCATCTGGGATTCAGTAAATCTTTGTTTTCTGTAATACTTCCAAGTGAGGATTTCACTTTGAGGTACCAAAACATCATGCTTATCCCCAACACTCACTCACTAGACTCACTAGAAGCAGTTGATGTCTCTTATTCAGTTTGGTTTTTTTTTTTTTTTTTTTTTTTTTTTTTTTTTTTTTTTTTTTTTTTTTGGTTGGTTTGTTTTGGTGGCTCTGGCTGCCCTGGAATTCATTATGTAGACCAGCTGGCTTCAAGCTCAGTTCTGCCTGCCTCTGCCTCCTAAGTACTGGGAATAAATGAATCTGCCACCATGTCTGGTCCCTATTTTAGTTTCACAGTTTGAGTCCTAAACATGTAGGTTCCATGAAATGTAAGCAAGGAAACAATTATATTTAATGACTGTTGTATGTAACAAAGCCATGACTCCCAAAGATGAAATAGCTGCACAGGCGAATTAACAGTAAGTCATTTAAAAAAGAGACTTAATATAGGAATAAGCTATTTTAATCAAGCAAAACAAATTATTATATTCATTATTTCTAAAAATAAAATTAGACCTTTCCAATCCTTAACATCTGCATTTAATTGTATTTCCTAACCAAAATACAGATGCTAAAACAGCAGGTTACAATATATCTTGTACGGCATACAGTACGTTCACTGCTTACACTTCAATTCTACTTGGTCATTATATACTCGATGCAAACTTAAACACCACTCATAACATTTATACAATCAACAACAACAAAAAAAACATAACCAGTTGTCTTAAAATGGCTCTTCTATAAATTGTATAGAATATACAGAATTACAAAGTCAAGTATTTTATCAAAATATACACCCCCTCCCTGAAACTAACACAAGCTATCAACATTTTAAACGGATAATACAATTATAGAAAATATTTGCAAAATTATTTGTATGTATAAATATTCTGCCATATTTACTTTGGTCTAGAATTATCAGCATACAAGTCCACTTAAAAAATATCCACATAGAAGGGCTGGGAGACATCAAACATATAATTATATTTGTAGTTAAATCAAAACAACTTAAATCCATATTTTTTTATAATCATAACTGAGATAAAACAAATTAATGGATCACAGGATTGCTTGTCATCTAGTTATTAATTCAAAAGTGATTTTCATAAGCCCTTTGTGACTATCTCAACAAAACTCAAGTGGTGTGGGTGTACATATATACAACAGACAAAACAAAGCTCAATTTGCTTGCAGTTCCCCATTTCCTCTAGTATATAATACTGTATGTAGATGAATGTAGATGAACATGATAAATGCAGATACATACTGGGGTTAACAGCAAAGTGCTACAGTATAAAAGGTCACCTTGAATCATGTCCTTTTTTTCTGGGCGTTTAAATGTTTTCTTGCCTACTCCAAACCACACTAAGCCTTCTTTGTGGAGACAACACAACACTTGGTGGGAGAAACAGGAGTCCTCTGATAACCTTCCAGCCTTGGCTTTCCATCTACTACATCTAGGGAACAGGAATGGCTGCTTGAACTGTTCTGAATTTTGCCGGTCCTGATGCTGGAAGGGCAGGCTGTGCTCTCCCTCCCTCCTATTCTGGCAGTTTTAACAGTAAGAATCTTTTGAGTGCCAGCTTTCCAGGATCCTAGTTCACAGGAAAGAATACTTGTAGGGCAAGCAGACTTTTGAGGGCAATGTTGGCAGTCACGTTAATATAAAAATGATTTAGAAATGTAAGTGGGGCTAATGTCTGCAAGCATGAAGACAGAGCATCTGGCTTCGTGGATGCTTCTGAGTCATGTCTGTAAGGGGCAGGACCCTGTCCTTCCACATTCTATCTCCCCATCCTTCAAAAACAATGCTGCTGTTAGAGGCGAAGAAGGTCACCAGGCCCCCTTGTCCCCATGTTATTAGTGGGAGAGGGGAGCCTGTTGTCCTTTTAACTACTATGTACCTGTGGGCTGCAATATCTCCAAGAAGTAAACTGAGGAATTAGGCTTTCTGCCATTTCCAAGTGCCTGAGACTTGATTACCACAGAGACGTGTTTTGCCCTCAACCTCCTGCATGCTGCTTCAGTGGGGTGGGAGGTATCAGGGTTATTTGACCCTTTAAGTCTGGGTGGGATAGCCCCTAACATCCATGGCCTTGGGATGACTGGAAGACTGCAGAGAGTTTTGAAGAATTTGACCATTCTTCATTCTCTGAGGTGAGGCCACTGCAGAGGTAATCTCAGGTAAGTCTGGGAAGGCTTTCCCCATAGATAAGGCATGACCTATGTTCTGTGTGACTTGAGTGGGCCAGTCTAATAACAACAGCTCAGCCATACTTCAAGGGAACAGCACAGCATTCCATTGAGAAGCACACACATGCTCATCAGTCAGACTCCAAGTGCTCTGATTTCTACAGCAGTCCTCATCCTCTGAGGTCTATTGCTCTTTAGGGTTCTCTACAAGGGACATATAGACAGCTAAGAGTTATAGTGATTCATATATGTATTTTACAAAGTTTATGTTGCAGAAAAGTATTTCTAGATGATATGTGTATGTTCTACTTTAGGTTATCCATTACATATTTTCAGTTACATTGTTAAGTATTTTGTAAATACTCATTAATTTACCAAAGATTAATAGTGCAGAAACTCAATGGCAATAAATACTGTCATAGCTCATTTAGCGTTTTGCGCGTCTCAAAGACGCTATCTTCATGATCCTGACCCTTACTCTCTCCAGTGACTAACAACAGTTCAGCAGACCTCATTAGTGCTCATGAGAAAGGTTTAAATTAGGCTAAAATTCAGCTGCTGTTTTCACTGTTCAAAATTCCACAGCTAAGAACTTCATTAGCCTTCACAAAATACTCGGGTCGTTAGAGGATTCATCTATTTTGTTTTTATGCATTCTGTGTGAAGTGAATGATAAAACCCAAAATAGTTGTTAGGATCCTTTTTTTTTTTGTTGTTTTTTTGTTTTTTTTGGAGTTTACACAAATGAAAATTAATCTCCCCCCCATCCTTTGTGACTATTATGTGAACAAAACTAAGCTTAAAAAAACTAAAAAACTAAAAACTAAAAAAAAGAAAAAAAATCACAAACAATTTTGAAGACTTTTCTAACTGTTGTCACTCAAAGTATGTTTTCAGCAAAGGTTTTTATGTCATCCTTTTGGTCGCTGTCTTCCGAATCAGTGCAAAGCTGACTCTCCAAGAGATCTGAGTTCTCATGGTACATGTCACCTGTTTCCTCTTGCTTAGTTAAGGTCTTGAATAAGTGTTTCTTTTGGTGCATTCTGAGGGCAGCAGCTGTTTTGCATATTTTGGGGCACTGGAAGCAAGCAAAGCCTTTCCCATCATGCTCCCGAACATGCCTCCGCTCGTGGTTCCGTTTTGTGGAGAGATATAAGAAACCCTGAAAGCAGAACTGACAGTGGTAACGCTTCTCCCCGGTGTGGATTCTCTCGTGGATCTTGAGCGTCTCGTTGAGTGTGAATGCCTTGTTACAATACTGACAGATGAACTCCTTCACGCCCAGGTGTATGCGCTCATGCTTCTGTAGGTTCCCCTGCACCGAGAAGCACCGCCCACAGGTCTTGCACTGGTACGGCTTCTCTCCAGTATGGCATCTCATGTGCATCTTGAGCGTGGAGGAGCTCTGGAACTGCTTTGCACAGAGCTCGCAGGTGTAAGGCTTCAAAGTGAGATGCTGGTGGGGCTTGCCTTCGGCTCCCGCCCCTGCTGCTTTGTCGCCGCCATCACAGAGCTCACACTGCAGCTTGGGCATCTCTTTATTCTCTTCTTCTTCTTCGAAGGCCTTATCCGGGGGCAGTTTCACCTCCGCGCGATCCAGTTCAGCTGGGTATCTGCACCGGCCGATGGGGCTTCTGCTCCCACGCTCCTTCCTCCACTTGACTTTCCTCATTTTTCTCAGCTGTTTGGATTTCTTCTTGGGCTTGTAGTTGTAGTATGGGCGCCACGGCTTATCTGTGGAGTCCTGGTCACTTGCTTCATCAAATGCTTCACTCATCTCTACACATTCAGCCTGGCAAAGTCCAAGGGGGCTGTCTCCATGGGTTTCTGGGTCACTCTGCCGAGGCAACGTCTCCTCCTGCATTTGATACTTGGGTTTTCTCCCTCTTCTGTAAAACAGCTTAGACCCAAGGATATGCCTTTTCACGATGGCTTCGTTCCCTATTTTCACTGTTATTTGGCAAAGGGGTGCAACATTGCTATTTGTGGAGGTACCAGGCAGAGCAGGTTTTGCGATATAAGTTTCAATCTTACTGGTTTCTTCGACATTTGTGGTTTTGCCTGAAGACCCTCCATGATCAGCAACGTATTTTGCCTCCTCTGTTATCTCTCCCCTGTTACACGGTACAGCTTTCTTTTTCTCCTTAATGCTTTTGGGTCTGCCTGCAAGTTTACTGGCTTTATCTGCCTCAGGCTTGTTGTCCTTAGCCAGGGTTGGACTGACCACTGGTTGTGAAGGGGACTTGGGGTTGTTGTCGGTCAGGCTAGCAATGGCATTGCTGTGCTTGATCACCGACGAGAACTGGCTGCTGTGCACAATGACGGAGGGCGCCGAGCCACTGTAGCTGATCACAGAGGCTGAGTGCTCACTGCCTTTGCCCACAGATGAAACACATGCGGGCTCTGCCTGTAGGGTGGTGCTGACAGTGTTTCCAGTGGAAGAAACTGACACCTCAGCTGAACTGAAGTTATCCACGAGATTGGTTTTCAGTGCCTGCTTCTTCCATTTGACGCCTTCTGCATTTTTTACTTTGGCAGAAGTGGTTGTGCTCTGCCAAGAAGGTGTTTCCACTGGGATAGCAGGGCTGCTGGTCAATGTGTTTCTGCCATCTTGGAAGTCCAGTGTGGGCATTTCAGAGCTTTGCAGATTCGGAACGATGAATGTATCAGGGGCAGATTCACCCCTTTGACCATTTCCTTGAGCACTTACATAGGAAGAATTCCGGTAGCTCTTATAAGGTGCCCTCTTGCACCTCATAGGCAAGAGCCTGTAAAGTTTGTATGGATAGACCGTCGGCTTCAAGCCTCCGTTTGCAGTCTTTTTATTGATGGAGAGCCTGTGATCTATGGCATGAAAAGACTTCTGATGGTTTTTTAGTATGTAGTAGGTCATAAAAGTTTCAAGACAGAAAATGCACTGGTACCGCCTCTCTCCAGTGTGCCAGATCTCATGTCTTGTCCTGTACTCAGCCAGCGCAAAGACCTTGTTGCAGTAATGGCAAGGGTATGTTCTTCTCCACGAGTGAACGTTTGCGTGCCTCCGGAGGCTGGACAAAGTCACATAACTACGTTTGCACACGATGCAGCTGTAGAGCATCTGCCCGTTCACAAATTTCACCATGTGGTCCGTGTCTGACAAGGCACTTCCAGTGCTGGATAGCTCACCAATCCTATTTTCTGGTACTAATGATTCTGGGCTTGTGAACGAACTTCCATCTTGTCCAATAGTGGGGTAGTTTTCTAA
Source organism: Montemys delectorum (assembly GCA_019843815.1). Classification (NCBI taxonomy): domain Eukaryota; kingdom Metazoa; phylum Chordata; class Mammalia; order Rodentia; family Muridae; genus Montemys; species Montemys delectorum. The sequence goes on from JADRCD010226333.1 coordinate 7,101, forward strand.
GAACGGTTGGTTTCCTCCTGGGATGGGCACATGGCTAGACCTCATGCAGATCTGCTCGTGCCGGTCCAGTCTGTTGAGGGTGGTGAACTGCTTGTTGCAGTACTTGCACACAAAAGGCTCCTGGGTTGGCTTGTGGAGCTGCATGTGAGCACTGAGCAGTGTGCTGCTGTCAAAGGACTTGGAACAACAGCTACAGTTATAAACGAGGGGCGGGACCTCTTCCGCTGGTGGACCAGGAGCATCGGAGGGCTGGTTTTCATCTTCCCTGGGAAAGCGGACATCTCCTTCCTGGCTGGGAGGTTCTGAGTGTGACAGAACCGGAGCTGGCTGCGGGCTTCTTTCTTGATTCACCTCTGGGCAGGTTACTAGAGGGAGTGGCATATTTTCTGTGGTTGAGTCAGAATCCTGGGTTTGGGTCTTTGGCTTTCGGCAGGGCTTTGCTTTTGTGGAAAGAGCTTCACCATTTTCTTTTCCCGTTTTAGCAGATGAACTGCTGTCATGTTCCCGCAGAGGCTGACTCCTGTAAGCCTCAGTGATGGAAGAGACGGCATATGAGTGTTCAGCCAGCGTGCGGACAGGCTCTGCCTCATGGCAGACACTGGTTCTCTCCTGGCAAAGGCTGGCTGTTCTCATGGAATCAGACACCTTTTTGAAGCTTGCTCTCAAGTCCAGGGGAGAAAACATGTTATTACTATTTTCCGTTTCAATGATGGAAAATGCGTTTGTGATCCTTGGCCCATTAGTGATAGCTGGTTCTTCGTGTCTTTTTTCATTTTTTTCTTCTTTAACCACACCCTTTTCAGTAATGCAGACTACGTAAGGACCTGGGGAATTTGAGAAGTTGCGGTCACTAAGGTCTTCTAAGAATGATATTCCCAGCTTTTTCCCTGCAGCTGCAAGATCAGTGACAGTTTCCTGTCTCTTGACCACAACGGTGGAGCTGTAGATATAATTAAGTATTTCTGTAAATACTTCGGCTTTCAGATCATCCAGCTCCAGGACGTGGCTGGGAATGCAGATCGTATGGCTCCAAAAGATGTTTTTGAAATAAAGGCTCGAGGCAGCCAGGACATTGCTGTGGGCTTTAAACTTGGTGTCTTCTACAATGATGGTGACATCACATAAGATGCCCCGAATGCGCTGCTCATTTAAGATGGAGAGCACCGTGTCACTGTGAAAGTCGTCCTTGAGGTCCCTGCAGAGGGACATGACTGTCATCTGAAACAAGAAACAAATGGTCAGGGGGCTCCCATCGGTGTCTTGGTCATTTCTAGGCTATGTGCTACTTCTGGGAAAACTGCTTTGTTTGTTTGTTTGTTTGTAACACATAAGAACTCGGACGTTTATCTCACTCTGTTGTGTTCCCTAAGACTTGGAAGTCAACAGAAGGCCAGCCTTCTTCTTGCCCCAGACTGCTTCTCATGCCATTGTAAGTAGCTGTAGTTGGAAATCCTCCCAGGATTCCTTCCCCTGCCTTCTGCAAAGTCTTGGCTATGTGTATGTGTCTAAATATGGGGAGGGCAAGTTTCTGTATGTCCAAGCAGAAAGGGTGTCCCCACTTAAGGCTGCTGCACAGAGACTCTAGAGCTGAGCGGCATCATGGTCTTTTATAAGCATCCACATTTCATCTGATTTCCCCCCTTAACACAAGGTCTTACCGTTTTGCCCCAACTAGCTTGCAACTAGTTATCTAGACAAAGCTGGCCTTAAACTCAGAGATCCACCTACCTCTGTCTTCTTTCAAATGTCCTCCCCTGATACTCCATGACCTATATGGCTCAAAGCCAGGCTATCACACGTGCTAAGTGAGTCACATCCCAAGCCATACTGGCCTGGAACTAGTTTATGTAGGTTAGGCTGGCATTGAGTTCACAGAGATCAGCCTGCCTTTTCTTCCTGACTACTAGGTGTAAAAGCATTCATCAACACGCCTGGCTTCATTTGATGTATGTGTATGTGTGTGTCTGTGTATGTGTGTGTCTGTGTCTGTGTGCATGCTCTTGTGTGATTGCACATGTATGTGTTGCTTAGGACTGAATCCCTAGCCTCTCTATGCTGGTCAAAGGCTCTACTATTGAGATATAACCTCAGCCTCTTCTATATGTTTCCAAAGATAACCTTGATAATCTGATCCAAACATAACTCACAAAGCAGAAACAACTTATTAATTTATTTTTAAAAGCTTCCCATAAGTGACTGGTACCTTTATATGTGGGTTATCTGCTCAGAGAAGCAGCAAGAACGGAAGGAGCCATTCTAACTCGTTCCCCTGAGGTGCTTCTCTTCTGAGTAGCAATGTCTGTAACTGAATCTGACCACCAGGGACACCCTGTCTCCTTTCCACACATGGTCTGGTGAGAACCAGCCTACTCTTTGTTGGATTTCCCCTTTATTATAACCAGACTAGACTAGAGTTTTTAAAATGAACCCTGTGGACTACTAAAGGCAAACAAAGAGATGACAAAACAACAGGCCAGGAAAGGATGTTTCTAAGTCTATGATAATTGAGTCTCATCACACTTTCTGAAGTTAGAACAACTGAAAGGCACAGTGGCTCTTGGATGGTCTAAAAATGTTATGCATGTAGCATGCACAAGTTACTCTCTTTAGACTTGTCACTGTTGTGAAAATGTGCAAGAAACAGTGATTCAAAGGGTTTAGTTGATTCTAGAAGTGAGGGTGGCAGTTCAGGGCAGCTCACAGATGGAGGTAGGAGGAGGAGAGAAGAGAGGAAGGAGAGGGGTTAGGAGAGAGAGGGGGAGGAGGAGCCTGGGCTAGCTAGCTTTCTTCTTCCCTGGCCTTTACAGTAGTTAAGCCCCCAGCCTGGCGCTGCCCACGTTCAGGTGCATCTTTCCCTCTTATCCTTTCTGATGTATCCGGAGCCATGCTTTACAAATTTCCTACATATTCTCGATCCAATGAAGCTGACAATTAGGACTGACCCCCTGTTCTCATACCACTGTGTGGGTGGCAGCGGCTGAATGATCTTGTCAGTCTAACAGAGAGAATGGTCTGTCACAAGAGCAGCAAAGGAAGCAGGACGTAGACAAATGGGGACTTAGGGCAGCACTGAAGGGGAGGAGGGCCATTCACACCAACATCTGTACACTCGGACATTACAGATGCAAGGGCTTCACAGCAAACCCTCCACAGTTCTCCTAGGGAAACTGAAAGCACTGGAGCCTCTGCACTTCGAAGGCCCACAATAGATTTTGGAACAAAAAGTGTAAGTCAGAAAGAAGGTAAGATTTGATTTATGTGTAATCACTAAATGTTTTCTAAAAAGAGTTTCATGCAACAAGTTTGTCATTCTCAGCAGTGTTACTGAGATTAAAAAAAAAAACAAAAAAAAAAAACAAAAAAACCCTGAAGAGGCTGGGAGTGGGGGCAGGGGCTGGTTCTGCAATTAAAGAGCACTGGCTGCTCTTCCAGAGAACCCATGTTTGATTCTCAGCACAATTGTCCTTAACTCTAGTTCTGGGAAATATGATGCCCTCTTCTGGCCTCTGTGGGCACTAGACACATGTGTGGTAGACAGACATACACGTAGGCAAAGCATTCATACACATAACATAAAAAGTATTTTAAAAGGCTAATAAAAATGTTCTAGATATAAAAATTTAAGTAAGCCAATATTAAAAGAATCTGTAACTAGAGAATTGTCAGCACTCCTCCTGTGCTGCGGTCCTCCTGAGTCTGCCCTGTTTAACTTTACTACTGGTGCGTGTGTGTGTGTGTGTGTGTGTGTGTGTGTGTGTGTGTATGTGTGTGTGTGTGTGTGTGTGTATGTGTGTATGTGTGTGTGTGTGTGTGCGTGTGCGTGTGTGTATGTATGTGTGTATGTGTGTGTGTGTGCGTGTGTGTGTGTGTATGTGTGTGTGTGTATGTGTGTGTGTGTATGTGTGTGTGTGCGTGCGTGTGTGTGCATGCGTGTGTGTGTGTATGTGTGTGTGTATGTGTGTGTGTGTGTATGTGTGTGTGTATGTGTGTGTGTATGTGTGTGTGTATGTGTGTGTGTATATGTGTGTGTGTATGTGTGTGTATGTGTGTGTGTATGTGTGTGTGTGTATGTGTATGTGTGTGTGTGTATGTGTGTATGTGTGTGTGTTGATAGCCTTGTGAAGCAGCACACATGGAGGGCAGGGGACACTTCTGTGAGTTGTTTCTTCGCTTCACTCTTGTGTGGGTCCCAGCGATTGAACTCAGGTCATCAGCCCTGCCTAACAGGTGACTTGATATCTGGTGAGCCACTGTATCAGCCCCAAGTTTGTATCTTATTCAGAATAACTTTTAAAAGCACTGTCTACTGGGCAGTGGTGGTGCATGCTTTTAACTCCAATGCTCCAGAGATAGAGGCAGGTGGATCTCTGTGAGTTCAAGGCCAGCCTCGTCTACTGAGTGAGTACCAGGAGGGCCAGGGCTACACAGAGAAACCCTGTCTTGAAAAACCAAATACATAAACAAATAGAATCACCTTTTAAATATATACAAATACATATATGTATATAGGCATGCATGTATGAATGCATGAATGTATATGAACATTTAAATGAATATATGCATATATTATGTATTATATTTTTATAAGTACAGTTATAGAAATAGGGTGAACTATTCAGCACTCAAAACAGGACACTAGAGAAAGAAGTGTTACTAATAACTATGTCAGGGAAACAGCCTGCACTGGGACTCAATCCCCAAAAGATGAACGGTCACCCTATATTTACATACCTTAATATGTATGTAAAATAGAATCTATAGTTTTATAAACTTCAATATAAAAATTTTGTATGAGTTAACATAAAATAGATCTTATCTGAGTATGTCACAGGGAAATTCTAGCTGACCAGCATACTTGGACTCTTCTGCTGGCTTGTCTCCTGCCATACTACACAGCTCTATAAACAAATATACATACATGTAGTATAAACATTGGCACCTAAGTTAGATACTTCCCATGACTAACATGACTTTGCAAGACCAGGTGCTTTGATACACACTTGTAAACTTGTAATCCTCACACTCACGAGGCAAGAAGACTGTATTCAAGGCCAGCCTGGGCTACATGGGAGATCCTGTTGAAAAACAGATAAACCTAACAAGTAAGTAAATACAAGTAATAAAATTACTTTGCTATTCTTTCTTTCCAAATTAACTACCTTGTGTATGTGTGTTTATGTGTGTGTGTACAGATGCATATACTGGGGGGTTCATGGCATGTGTGTACATGTCCATGTGTAGGTCAGAGGTCAATCTCTGGTGTTGTTCCTAAGGAGTCGCCTACCTTGTGTTTTGGGACAAGGTCTCTTATTGGGACTTAGGATTCATTGTTTAGGCTATGCAAGTTCCAGGGATATACCTGAGTCTATCCTCAGTGCTGGGACTGCAAGCATGCCCAACTTTCTTTCATGGGTAATTGGGTCAAACTTGGGTCTTCATGTTTGTGGAGCAAACTTAACTGAGTGACCCATAGTCACAGCTCCCCAATTGTCTACCTCATAAGAAAATGAAACAAATTTCTTTTCATGGTATGTTCAAACGGTCAGGGCAGCAGTCCCTATTTCATCTTGGCCTTCCTGTCTCACATCCAGATGTCCAATCAGCATATCTCCCTTTCATGGACAGCCTTTGTCATAAGCTTTGGACGACCTCTACTTTCTGTGTACATCTTGCTTCTGTCTCTTCAAGGTCTGCTTCTCCTCCAGCCCAGAGCGCTCCTTGGCAGAGCAGACAAGGTGAGCAGCTGAAAGGTTCAGGGCATCTGAGACAGACATGTTTGTTTATATGTATCATCTTTCTTGATGAGTCCCCAAATTGCAGGAACAATTTTGCCCGGCTTTGTACTCTCTGTAGCTATAGCATGAGGTATGCCAGCTATGTTGATGATGAACAATTTGAGCAAATGTCTTAATATACATACTGTGCAAACAGAACCTCCTGAGGGACAGCCTTAAAAAAATCAAACCAAAGAGCCCAATTCTACTCTATTGGGAGCATAAATTAAGAGGAAAATAGAAATTAGTTCTTGCCAACTTTATTCCTGCCTGGCCATTTTAAAAGCATGTTTCAAGGGCCCCTGGGTTTCCTATGACATTTTCCAGATTACTTTGTGATGATACAGAGTATTATGTTGAAAAACATAGTCTGGGGCAAGGGGTGACGGGTAGGTGCTGGCATGTCAGCAGACACCATGCCAGACACCCAATGGAAGTAAAAACTAATCATTTTATTAACTCTTATTCTTTTTTTTTTTTTTTTTTAGTATAGAATAGAGTTTATTTAGGGCATGGGGAGGGGAGTTAAGAGGGTAGCAGAGGCAGAGAAAGGCAGAGAGAAGGAGAGAGCAGAGAAGTAGGGGATGGCCATGACCACATGGAGGCGGGGGGAGAGAAGGGGGAACAAAGGGGCGAGAAGCAACATAGAGAAGCAGGAGTAAGAGAGCAAATCTTATTCTTAAGACGTGTGTGTGTGTGTGTGTGTGTGTGTGTGTGTGTGTGTGTGCGCGTGTGTGTAAGCATTCTGTGTGACAAGACAAAGTGGTATATGTAAAACACTTAAGAGTGTATACTGAGTGCTGGAGAGATGACTCAGTGGTTATGAGCACTGACTGCTCTTCCAGAGGTCCTGAGTTTAATTCCCAGCAACCACATTGTGGTTGCTGTAATGGTATCTGATGCCTTCTTCTGGTGTGTCTGAAGAGAAGTGTGCCTACACATACAAAATAAATAAATAAATCTTAAAACCAAAATAATGCACGAGTTAAAAAGTGCAAAAGATACTAGGAGACGTAAACGTAAAAAAGGTTCTGAATCACTGTTGCAACCAACTTGTAAACAACCATGATGTCAAATTTTGGTGTAATATTAAAGAATATCCACAGCCTTTTACAAAAGTCTTTTTCAGCTCTTTATTTGTGCAAGATGAATTTCTTTATATACCTCAACTAATATAATGTGCTGCATTACAAATGGATGCAGGAATAGTTGTGAAATCAAGTTGTCTTTCTATTAAGCTAAAATTGAAGATATTTGACAAAATATAGTACCATGCTCCTCACTGTTTTTTTTTTTTTTACACAATCTTCATTTTAAACAAAATGTTACTTTATTGTTTAATTAGGGTGACCATAGTCATTTTGCACGAGTATTTAAATATTCATTTAAATTTTTGAATATGGTAAATAATGACAGACCTCAGATGAGCAAAACCTCTTTGACTCTTCAATGATAAATAAGTCCAGGGGCTGGTTTCAAGATAGCTCACAACTGTAGCAGAATTTTCCCTGTCTAATTAATTTAAATATTAATACAACAAGAAGCCTGTGATTGGACAGGGAAAGGGGAGGCACAGCTAGGAGTTTGGGAGACAGAGGAGAGGAGGAAAGAGAGGAGGAAGGAAGATGGAGGGTGAGGAAGATGATCCAGATTCCCTGTGGCTATAAATAGCCACACACAACCATCTATAACTCTAGGTCCAGAGGATCTGGCACCTTTTTCTGGCCTCTGTGGGCACTAGGCATGCAAGTGGTGTACAGACAAACATGCAGATAAAACACCCATACACATAAATAAAAAAGATAAGTATATGCTAAGACAAAAACTTTAAAGTTATTGTGCTAATCTACAAGGCAACATTTATAATACTTTGAAATACTTTCTGCCTCTAGGAAATTATTTTACTAAAGAAAAAGAATCACATGTATGCCTAAAAGAACCAAATACAAATGACTGAAAGTAAGCCATAAAGCAGATATGCCAGCAGACAGCAGAGGCAGGGGGTGAAGGGCTTGGGTCAAGGGATGGAGACGTGCACAGCTACACAGATGTGAGCTGTTGCCCACCTTGACTGTTCTCTTTGGATTTGAATCTGGCTAAGCAGCTGGAGTTGGGAGGTCAAGGGGGAGGAGACTACACAGAGCCCGCTCCTGACTATTCCCAGTGAAAACCGTTTTGGATTGGCATGGCCACCATCTTACTCTATACAGTTTACTATCTGTACTATCTGCATGCGTCTTGTTTTCAAAGTCTCAAGAACTACTTTGGTCACAACGATCTTCTTGCTCAGATGATTCTATCCACTCATTTATTTACGAACCAGGCCCTCACCATCCTAAGGTGAGGGTGTGCAGGTCAGGTAAGCAAGCAGGATGCCGTTCTTAGGCCTTTGTTCTCAAACTGAGTATGAAACGAGGAAACACATCTTGGTGACAATGCATCCTCCACTTCCCGACATTTCCAGCTTAATTAACGCTTCTTTCCCTCTAACCAGTTAAAACAATTCTACTAAGACATACAGAGGTAAAAACGGTTAGAACTATAATTCCCATATAAACTATATGATTTACCATATACCTCTTTATAGGGCTTGCTATTAAAATCTGGCATTTGATGTGTATGTGCGTGCGTGCGTGTGTGCCTGTCTCTGCATATGAAGAAACCACCTTGGGTTTTTGTTTTGTTTTGTTTTTTGTTTTGTTTTCAAGAGCCAGGGTCTCTCACTGAACATGAAGGTTACCAGTCAGATAGACAGTGAGCTCCTGATATTCCCGTTTGTTCCCCAAGCACCACAGTTACAGGCTCCCTACTACCTGAGTGTTGCACACCCGAACTCAGGTCCTCAAGCTTGCAAAATACACATTTTATCCTGTGGGCCATCTCTCCAACTCCTCAAGTCTGTTGCGTTTTGTCGGTAAATCTCTAGGACATGACAGAGGAGAGGAAACGGCTCTTTCTAGGGGAAGGCTGCTCTCCAGAGCCGGTCTGGACCCTGGCTTTTTAAATCCTCCCATCAAAGAAGGCTGAGCCTTCCAGCCAGCGCTCAGGCAGTTCAGTTCCTGACATAAATAAAATAATAGAGTTGAACCGACAAATAACTTTCTCCCCTCTCTACTGCAAGTCGTGTTCTATAAAAAGAAACTTAGAAATCAACCCTAACTAAAAAAAGAATGCTCTATATGAGGATACTGACCTGGAATCCTGCAAAAGTCAAACTCACATTCCATATCCAGCTAGCGCAGGCCTATGGAAGAAGGATCCACTGTGTGGGGTTGCGAGGCCCTATGGAAATTTTCTGACAAAGGACGGTTTGCTGCAGGGAGCTGGCTCCGCCATCCCACACACGTCCTCGCAGTACATTTGCTCATAGTCATGGTGAGGTCTACGTCAGACCACACGTGATGGGGTGTTAGAAACACAAGCACCAGATCTCAAAAACAGATTACAAAACAGAAGCCCTTTATAGCGCAGAGCTGTGTCTAGGAAGAGGAGCATCCCTTTGATTTTGTCTTCAAAATGGGGCCTAGCAGGGGCCTGGATGAGCTGTGTATGCCAGGCTGCAACATACTGAAAGCTACCAGATTCAAGATAACGCAGTGTGTGACAAGGGAAGTTTGCTTTCTTACCTGAAACTCACGAGTGACATCGTGAGCTACTGAACGCACTCTACATAGGGGTGGCTGGCTGGGGCAACCTCAGCCATTATGGTGTGTGGGTAAACAACGGGCCTCCAGACTTGTAGTTGCGTGCACAGACAGTAAGAACGGGCATTGTCAGATGATGCAATGGGCTCAGCTAAACATTTTGTGTTGCTTGTTTGCAAAGATGAAAGGTCCATGGGTTCTTTTTCCTCCCACCCCCGTTGAAAGCGAGCAGTGTATAGATGGCCTGCCTACCATGGGTTCATCTCAGGATCAAGCTTGCCCGGACACCTGCTGGCTTGAGAAACCTGGCAAACAAGCTCAGAGCCTGACTCCTAAGTCCTCAGAGTGCTGTATCCTTATTTCAGCAAATTCCACCAGCACCCAAGAGTCCCAAATGTTGAAAACACTTTCAATCTGAATATTATTCCCGAGGACAGATTCCTGTTCTCTGAAATGTCTCAGTGCAGGGATGAGCTTTCTATTAAGATAGTTGGTTTTTAAAGGGCAAATACTGCTTTCCTGTGAACTTACAGGGCAGGCGGGCTGAGTGGAGGATGGCCCTTCCTTTCTCACTCAAATGCCACCCCTGGGACAGTTACAGGGAAGAGCTGTTGCACATTCTGGCTTCTGAACAAGAATGCATATTTAACTAGTGGCAAGGACAGGTTATCCTAAAATGGACAGAGTACCAGCTGCTGCTTAGCTCCTAATCTACTGCTATTGGTCCCCAACTTCCTCGTGGACTCAATACAAGACATGAAATCACAGTTCATGCTGATTCTTCCTGAAAGTTGGTACAGGGGATGAAATATCTCTCTCTCTCTCTCTCTCTCTCTCTCTCTCTCTCTCTCTGTCTGTCTCTCTCTGTCTGTCTGTCTCTCTCTCTCTCTCACACACACACACACCATCAAGTGCATCACTGGATCCACAGTAAGGGTTCTGTGACTGTATCACATGTAACCCAGCAAGCACATTACAGAACATTACTACCTAGCAAGTGACGTACGTAGCACATAGTAGGGGTTCATCAAATACTAGCAAACAGCTAGAGAACCAAACTGACTGTGACCTGCCAATTGACTATGGGTAGAACTGCTCATACACCCGACCTTGGATTACAGTACAAATACAGAGAGATCTGGCCAGTCCATGCTACAAGCCTACAGAGGCCTTTCCCCATCCTGGGATAAAATCCAGGCTTCTCTGCAGCCTGCAGGGCACTGTACCCCATGGTCTCCTGCCTCACTTGTTCCCCCTTGCTCCACACTTGGGCTCCATTTGCTTCTCCACCTGACAAGCTTCTTCTGGCCCTGGAACCTTTAATGTACCCTAACTCAGGCACTGCCTAGGGATGGCTTCCTCTCATGCTTCAGGCTTGGCTCTGAATCCCGAGGCTCGTCTTCTATATGGCCTATCTTATCTCCCCTCTGCTCTGACCTGGACATGAAGTGTCTGCCACAGGCCCCTCTACATATGACATTTGGTCTTCGGCTGGCAGTGCCTCACTGAAGGAAGTGGGCTTCTGGTGGCAAGCTCCTGCTTTGTTCCTGATTCGAGGCACTATGAAAGCAAGCAGCCACATGTTCCTGGCCATCCTGAGCTATCGTTAACTTCATGCCTTCCTTGCATACCCTTTCTCCCTTATGTTGCTTCTTTGAGACATTTTGTCTAAAGCAACACTAATTTGTGCCAGAAAATAAATGTGTTTGTAAGTCAACACTCCTCTCACGGCTGCCTTCACACTGCTTTTTCAACCTACAATTACCACACATGTCCTAGTCCCTAGTTATGTACAGGGCCCTGAGAGTGCCACCCTCACCACATACAAATACAGTTTCCCTATGCATACATCTATGATAAATTTGACTTACAGATTAGGCACAATTAGACATTAACAATAATTTAACCATTAAACAGACTAATAAGAGTTGCTTAGTACTCATGAGTACTCATGAGTTGCTTCTAGACCTTTCCATTACATATGATCAGAGTATACCTGACCTTAAATAACTGAAACAGCAGAAAGTCAAAACTGTAGATATGGGGTGGGGGTGGGGGCACTGCTTCTTCTTCACTGTCTTGCCAGGAAGTGGAGTGAGCTGAGGGAGGGACAAAGCCTCTCTACTCTTGCTGCTCATGATACACGGAAGCCATTCAGTGGAGTGGCTTCTGTGGAGTGAGAAGAGAAAAGAGTATGAAGCAAAGATGGCTCAGCCTGATGAGGAACCCACCCTGCGATGCCTGGTATCGTGGCACATGCCTGCAATTTCAACACAGAGATGCTAAGAGAGGAAGAGTGGGAGCTTGAGGCAGCCTGGTTACATAACAATAACAGGTGACATGGGTTTGAGGCCAACCTGGGCTACACAGGAGACACTGTCTTAGAATCAAGCAAAAATGAAAATGTGAAGATCTATCTTCTGGGCTCTCATGTCCATCCACCCCCACAAGTTTTCTTGTTCCACAGCACATAGCGCAGTCCAACACTGCACACCGCTTACACCGACCACCCATCTGCTAGATAGAATTAAGCCCCACAATGCAGCAAGCTTTTACTTCACTGCTGGGTCTTATGCACCTGGAATAGGGCCTGACATGTGAAAGCCCTTGGTAAATACTTACTAAAAAACTAAGTAATCTTTTTTTTTTTTAAATCAGAAATAGGTATATGTTTATAAATCAATACTACATAAAGATAGTTGTTGTGGATTATGATTTTCATCTTATAAATTCTCCAAATCCCCCTTTTTCCTAAGATTTACTTACTTTTATTTATTCATTTGTGTGTACTTGCATGAGTTTATGTGCATGACATATATGCAGTACCAGTGGAGTCCAGAAGAGGTTGTTGGATCTCCTGAACTGGAATTACAGGGGTTTGAGTGCCATCTGATGTGTGTGCTGGGAACCAAACCTGGCTTCTGTGCAGAGTAGTAAGTGCTCTTAACCACTGAGCCATCTCTCCAGTCCCCAAATCCACTCTGAATAACATTATTTTTCTTAATACATTTTAGGTTGTGAAGCATTCTGCATATTAACTCATTTAATGCCTGCCACAATCCTGGGGTTCTACCAGATAAAATGAAGAGATTACTATGCACTGATGGGATTAAATGAATGAACTGAGGCAAGGCTTAGATAGAGAAGTTGTATCATTGTTGTGCTCATACAAGAGATGGAGAGATTGAGCCCATAGAAGCTACTCACATAACAAGGGATGTGGTTTTTGATGGCGGATGGTGCTCAGCCTGCTAGAAGGTATTTGTTCTATACGCAAAAGGGTGCTGGGTCCAAACTGCAAATTTATCACACAAGATCATTGCTGAAGAAGCCTGCAGAGATGGACCCACAAGGCTTTAAGCAGAGGGCTGTTATAGCAGCCAGTGAGTCCCAGGTCAGAAGATCACTGAAAGCTGCTGAGGAATATGCTTTAGGGGCCCCCAAGTGGGGCAGTGGAGGATGAGGGCCAGAGTTACCCTCACAGCAGTCTTCAGGACAATCTGGACACTGCCAGACAATGGGTCTTGATTGAGGAGTCTCTCGGCCAGTGAGGAGTTAGACTCTTGTATCTGGATGCTAATATCCTTACAAAGGCTTATGAAGTTTCTTCAGCATCCAACCTTTTTCTGCTACTCTAATACGCCCCTTTTCATTGTTGTTTCCGGAGCCCGGAATACATTCTAGCCCAGATTACAAGCCGCCCTGGTCTCTGACGCTCCCTCCCTCTTCCCACAAACCACTCAACAGCTGCACACTCTTGGCATGCAGCTCCCCCCTCCCCCTTTTTAATATACTGGTTAAAATTTACTTGGCAGTGTATGCCTTACTACAGAGTAAAGGTTCTAGGAGGGCTGAGCCTATTCACCAGTTTCCCGGACTGTTCAGCTCTGCAATTGCCGCCATTGTTTCCTTGATTATGGCAGTAGTACTAGGCAAAGCTGCCTGGTGCGGTTCACAGTTTTCAGGGCTCAGCGTTGGCAGCCTGAACATCTCTGCAATTTTCTGTGCTCCTGGGGGAAAACACGCAAGTGCAAGACGGTCGATAAAGCTGTCTGACTTGGAAAAGGGAAAGCAAAACTGCTCCAACAAATGACCATTTTGGGAGATCTGCCTGCCAGGTACACCATGCGAGCTGGGCTGCATGGGACAAGCCAGGGCTGTCCATCAGTCAAAAAGATATTCTGCACACAAATCAAAAACACCCAAGTTTATAATGACGAACATGACACTGTGTTAGTTTTCAGTCTCTGGGACAAAATCAAATTTAAAGAGGGAGGATTTGTTTGGGCTCACAGTTTCATTTCTGTCCGTGTTTGGTGAGGCAGACATCTTGGAGGAACAGCACAGAGGAGAAAGGCAGCTCACCCACGGCAGCTGGGGAGCAGAATGAGTGAGCTGTGCTGGGAACGAGCATGTTGACCTACTTCTTCAAATTTGCCCAGTCTCCTTGTCCCTACCCACTCCTGGCAATGTCATCAAGTTATGGATTCATCTGTGGAGTAAGCCACTAAGGAGGTCAGAGCCCTCAGGATCCAATTACTTCCCCAAAGACCATCAGCTGGTAACCATGGCCACTTCCCTCCCAAGCTAACAGTACCATCTCTTTGACTGGAAGGAGGGAAAGGGGAAAGCAGTCCTTTAAGCTCTATGGTTACATTTTGCTGAAAGACCAGGGCCTAGGCCTTTGTCTCAGATACCTAGGATGGCTTGGCAACAGTTTTAAAATCAATTTCCAGACTAGGTGTGTTGGTGCACACCTTTAATCCCAGCACTCAGGAGGCAGAGGCAGGTAGATCTCTGTGAGCTCCAGGCCAGCCAGAGCCACAAAGTAAGACTGTTTCTCAAAGGTTTTAAGAATTTCCTTCGCACTGAAAATGTAAAGTTGGCCCCATGTATGTATATTTGATGTTAGGGGTGTGTAAAGGACCAAGTTTCTGAGCGGCCTCCTCTCTCTGGTACTCACATGGCTCCCTGCTTCTGAGTGGCTTCCTCCTCCTGGCACTCACACAGCTCCCTGCAGTCACCTTTAATGCCTTCTGACCACAGCTCCTGCCTTCTTTACTGAGGAGTAGCTCATTTGGAGCTAGTGCTGGGCCTGTGGCCTACTTCTGCGTTATAGGACTGTGTGTGCTTGTGCATACCAGTGCCCAGTATGTGACTTATCCGTCTTCCCCTGTGAGGCAACCAACAGCAACTTGAAAAATGCACAGCACTATGTGCTTCTCATGGCAGTACTCAGCACAAGAGTGCCATCGGATGCAAGAGCAGGACTCAGCATCAGCAGTGTCACTGATGCTGCATTCAGCTGGGCTTTGGAGACAGGGTGGCATGCTTGCATCCCACTGTGTGCTTTGCATCCTTCAAGAAATGATGGGGTGCCCTGGAGTCAGAAGCAGACTTCTGACTACTTTATGAAATAAATGACTATTCTCATGTATGTTTATATTGGAGCCCCTCTGGGCAGCTTTTCCAAGCATTACTGTAAAACGGCATTCACATTCTTCATGGATGCATCAAAAGCCCCACTGAAAGCTTGTCTGCTGTCAGATAAGCAGGTAAATATGGCATCCTTATGCAGGGCCCAACACCTAAGAAGCACAGTCGGTGTCTAGCACCGCTGTACGCATTACACACATTACACATTATCACCGCAGTCCTCTCCCTTCGACTGTTTGTGGATGTACCCGTGGTGTGTATGGGGAAGTCCGAGGACATCTTGCTGTGCAGGGCCTACCTTAGACTTCCCTGCTGCTGCCATTTAGGCCAGCTGACCCGTTGGCTTCTGGGCAGTTCTCCTGTTCCCACCCCTCATCTCACTGTGATTACAGATGTGTGCCACTGCATTCAGCTTTTAACGGGGGCCCAGGGACCTGAACCCAGGTATGAGATTTGTGTAGCAAGCATTTTAACCTGCTGTACCACCTTGTTGGTCCCAATGGCAATCATACTTTACAGCGAGAAAAGTGTTACTTGGAAAGGCTGCGGAGGCTTGGAT
This sequence comes from Montemys delectorum, assembly GCA_019843815.1. Lineage (NCBI taxonomy): Eukaryota > Metazoa > Chordata > Mammalia > Rodentia > Muridae > Montemys > Montemys delectorum. The sequence goes on from JADRCD010226333.1 coordinate 22,514, forward strand.
AAGATCATTTAGGCAGATCTGGGATTAAAATCACACTGACCCAAAGACTGTAATTTTCATTTCAAGTTCAGGAATATGAAGACAGCACAGGAACTTAGATTTAGGGGCTGGAGAGATGACTCAGCAGTTACAAGCACTTGCTTCTGCAGAGGACCCAACTCTCATTCCCAGCACCCATATGGCAGCTCACAACCATCTATAACTTCAGTTCTGGGCATCTGCTCTGCTCTTCTGACCAGTGTGGACAACAGGCATGCAAGTGGTACATATGAATGCATGCAGGCAAAACATGCATACTCATAAAATAAACAAGTCTCAGAAAAGAAGGAACCTGTACTTCCTGGTCTTCTAGGTTGCACGGAGCAATGCGTGCTGGGAATTGTAGTCCCGGAGGCTTGGATGGTATCAGCCTTCTTTCCACTACATGTTTTATAAACTGTATCCTAGACTGAGGTAGGGCTACCACATGCCTTTAGGTACATAGTTTATATGCAGTGGTAGGCTGGGAACCCCATATTCTGCTTGGCCAGTTATGTGCCCCAGGTGGGCTTGCGCCCCATCAGAAAGGGGCCGTTTCTCTTATATGCTCAAAGATATGTATGTTTCACAGGTGGCCCTGGCAAGGATGTATAAGGGAAATCGGTATTTTCCATAACATTTTAATTCATTTTCTTAAAGTACATAAGCCTAAAAGTAATATATGTCAGTTGAATATCACTTTAGCTTTTATTTTTTTTTATCACTTTTGTTTCAAGGATGACCACCCTACCACTTATTGCACCTAACACAGGGACTAGCACAAGATGAGGTAATAGAGAAGGAAGAGTGGGGGTGAAAGTCACTAATCTAAGAGAGCAGAGAGCACCTCAAAGCCTAGAAGTAGTCCACTCATAGGATATGGTTCTATCAAAGGAGAATTTAGGATGAGGCAGGCTGGCACCTTGGGACTCTGACCTTGGTGTAAGGTCATCCTGAGTTTGCCATGACTTCAAACTCTTGGTACTGCAGTTTCTTCAGTGGCCAAATAGCACTGGTAGCAAAATATGGGGACTGCTCATGTTTCTTCTAGCAGATGCACACGGGCATTAGCAGTTTAACAAGAGCCTTTTAAGGTAACTACTTGTTAGCCGGTAGGAAGGAGGCCAAACGAGACAACTGCTTACATGACCAGCGCATTTCTGTGATGTGCATTTTCCTTCTTCCATGAGAGGCTCACGCAAACCTGGCTATGGAATTAGGAATAAACACTCACAAGACCAATATGTCTTTTGAACTTCTATACTTACTTCAGATAAGAGCAGTCTCTTCCCTTCCCCCACACTGTGTCTCATTACCTTAACTACCTACCTTTTTTTTTTGTTTTGTTTTGTTTTGTTTTTTTGTTTTTTTGTTTTTCGAGACAGGGTTTCTCTGTGTAGCCCTGGCTGTCCTGGAACTCACTCTGTAGACCAGGCTGGCCTCGAACTACCTTCCTTTACACTCTCCACAGGCCATCTCTGCTTCTCTGTCTTCATGCCGGAAGGATTTTTTAAGAGTTCAGTCTTGGGACATCCTAGCTAGTTCTTGTTTAAATCTAGGAACCTAAGACCTTAGCCATTTGGTTGCAATTTAGTTTACAATATACATAGTATGTATGTTATATACAGTATATCTATAGTATATCTACTATATACTGTATATATAGTATTTAATATATTAATCTATTAATCCTTAAATATATAAGTTTATATATAACATATAAACTTAAAGTTTATATATTAGTTTAAGTATCAAGATTTATTATCTTGCAGTTTGCCCAGTTAAAAAATTTAGTTTCAGTTTGAGGTTTAGCACAGTTCTGTACTTTATTGTAGATTATGCTTCAAACTGCCATCAACTTCTTTGATCAAAATCATCAGTAAATGCTGGGGTTAAGCAGTAATCCAAGTAAGTCTTGCTTGGCTGGACCAGCCTTTCTCTTGAGTGGTTATCTTTCTCCTCTGAAGGCAAAGTTGGCCCCTGCCTACTGCAGTACCTGGGCTCTGCTCTACTGCTTCTAACTCACTTGCTGTATGATGATGTCACTAACGCAGTTCTGTAGTTCCTTGGGCAGAGCCTGTCCCTGGTGGCTGCTTTGTCAGGGTTGTGACTTGGATTGGTTCACGGGTGATGACCAAAGCCCACTTCCTGTTCACAGGGCAACACCTACAAGATGATGTAACATAACCAAAGAAACATTCTACAATCCTTACCAGCTGGCAAATCCACTCCCGCCAAAATGTCTCTCAAAACAAGGAGGGTAAATTTGAAAAAAAAAAAACAAAACAAAACGCTTCAACAAGACGGAACAGTTTTAGACACTCAAAGGCACGGGAGGAGCCCGTACTGGAGCTCATTCTTCAGTTGCCACAGATTCCAGAGCTGGTTCCAAGGCTGCCCCACTCTATGTGAAACCTTCATCCAGAGAAGCCTTCACCCCAAGGGACCCACAGCCTTTTGAGGCCTCTCCTTTCCTGACTGGAATCTAATTCCTTGAGCCATTCCCTTGGAAAGAGAATGTTATAGAAAAGCCGAGGGAAACAGGTCTCCAGGCTTCTGGTTCACAGGCCTTCCTGCACCAGGCTCCATAAGCCGCTGAGCCAGGACTGTACCCTCTGACCTTGGAAACTGCCTGACGTCACTAAGCCTGCTTCAGCCTGTGAGAGGGAGCTCAGGCTGCTTCCGGAGGCTGGGTCAGACAGGAGCTAAGCAGCAGCCAGGAAGCACAAGCAGCTGTCCCCGCATTGCGATTACGCATTTCAGAGGGAGGCACAGAGGCTCCTCGCTTCCCTTGTTTTCTGCCATCTCCAATTTCCAAACGTCCACAACTGGATTTTACAGTCAAAACTCAAATGTTCCTGTTTATTCTTACTGTTTAAATGTGTTCATTTGGCCCGTTCCCATTCCACCTGCTGACATGTTGAAAGCACCAACCGTATCTTAAAAGACATGGAAGGATTGCTCAAACGTGCTACACTGCTTCCTGCTTCTTCCCCCGTGGATGGTGCTGACTAACAGGCATGAAGGGAAATGCACCTAAATCATCTCTGCAAGTCAGTATGGTTTTTCTGTAACTCCTTAAGACACATTTTCCCATCTTTCAAGATAGGAACGATAACGCCTCAGTCTCCTTCCGAGAGAGGGTGGCTGAAGGTACACGGCTAGCATGGGACTCTGGACCCCCATGAACAGGATCAAGACATTAAGAACGTGAGGTAAGTGAGTTCTTGATTTCAGATCCAGAAAGCTTTAGAGCTGCAGGAATAGCCTCGGGAGGAGAGAACAAGATCTCGCAATTTCTGGAGCTAGTGACCTGCGGCTCGACTGCTCTTTGGTTATAGTGGATTGAGTGCAAAACCACAACAAGCAACGTGCTCGGCACTCACCGTTTCAACAAGTGCTGAACTAATTTCCTTTCACCTCCATCCTCTCAAACCCAATCCCAGCATCTTGTGATCCCAGCATTCTTGTGCTCTGCCCAGCTATGGAATCCAGACAGCCGGTGATTGTCTCAGCTCCTATATCCGCTTACCAAGCAGAATACCTCCTTCGCCATCCTGACTCCTTCCAAAGGCCAACTTTGTGGACTCAAACACAGAGCAAAGGCAAGAGCACCCGGCTGTATCCATCCTGCTTGGCCCTATCTCATTTACAAACATGCTCAGACACACCAACTCACTTTCCTTCACATGATGTCCACGCAGCTATGGAGTGATATTTCCAAAAAGAGACGCTGAGGCTCAGAGAGCTAGGCCGGAGTCCTAGTCCCATACAGCTTATAGCAAGGATGGGATTCTAATCTTAGTTGTATGGTTCTAGGTTTCAAAAAATATTTGTGTGTGTGTGATCTCAATGTTAGCTAAGATTAAGCCACCATCTCCTTTTGACTAGCATGCTTGATTTCTGGACTTTGAAGTTTTTGCTGGCCAGTCAGTATGCCATCACCATGCCACAGAGCATGTGGTCATTTCCTCACTCTGCTTTGCCATCCTTCATTACCTGATCATAGCATTTTGTTTAATATGTTCTGTAAAATGACAGCAATGCCCAAGATGATTATGGTAATTATGTTAAAAATAGATCTTGGCAAGAAAATGTTCAGTCAATGGTATGACATATTACTACTTATGCATTTTAAACACATCCCCTAAAATGACGTACTTTTTAATTTTACTAACAAGTGTCTAAGGCAATACATGCTCAAAGAAACAGAACTGTTTCCTCCTCTCGCCCTTTTAGACTCCTTCATTTCTTCACTCTGCTCCTCCTGGAGGTGCTGTCTCATGGCACAAATGATGTAGGCTTAGCTCTTTCAAAGCTACCTTAGGGGTCTTGACCGCTTGCTTCAACCTCCCTTCTAGCCCACCGACCATGGGAGAAGGATGGTTAATAGGACAAGTGGGTTGTGGACTTGTTTAGATTCCAATCTCTGTTGTCAGGATAGCAGCCGTCTAGCCCAATAGCAAACACCAAACACGAATCAGTAGCAGTGGTACAACCCAGGAAAACCCACAAGGCTCCACTAGCATGAGTCAGCGAAGATCCAGAATCAGCTGGAATACCACGAGAAAGTCTCTAGTGTGTTTCGATCTATGAAGACCAGCAAAGCACTGCATGGCCAGCAAAGACCAGCAAAGTGTTGCACAGTGTCATGATGCAAGAGCGGCCTTTCACTGTCTGTGGGGTTCTACTTACACTCTTTCCAAACATCACACTCCCTCTCAGGAGTCTGCTCCTGCAAAACATCACATGCCCTCTCACAAGACAGCTTCCATGAAAACATCACAGGACACAACTGAATTTCCAAAGAAACCAGAAATTTCCACTTCATAAACGGGCTAGCAGAAACTCCTATGTCTGGTGTCTGGGCCTGAGGTGGAGGGAGCCTTAGGCTTAGTCTGGGGAAGGTCAGGGGAAGGAGAAGGAACTGAGTCCTGGGGATCCAGGAGGGGACACAGCAGCCAACTCCAGGCAGAGGACTAAGCAGCACAGAGCCAGAAAATGGAGTGACACATCCAAGGGATAAACAGAGAGGCTGCTTCCCAGGGCCTGATGGGAGATGCAGAGGTAGAGACTGGCAGGGCCCCAGACAGGAGTATGAACACCATGAGGGCCTGGGCTTTCACTCTAGTCCCAGCATTCTTAGCCCTAACTACATAGTGGAAAGAAGAGAAAGGCTTCAAAACCACTTAGGTGGGAGAATCTCCTAAGGAGATGTTAGAGGAGAGAGGGAAAGATGGCTGACTAGCCATTAACAGGTAGGGATCCCAGATCAAGTGTGGGAATTGGATAATGAAGCCTGGGTCCCTCTAAGTGGCCTTGGAAGGCAGATGGCTCTTGGCCATGGGAGGAAGCTGTACAGTCCACTGACATGGGGTGGGGGCTGCAAATGTGATCATGGATTTTGTTCAACTGCATGAAAACAACAGGTCCAAAGGAGCCGGAGAGGAACAGGCAAGCTACCGGAACTACCACCAGGGACCCTTATAGAAAACTGTTCCTAGCTGTCACCCTGAACTGGAATAGCCTGGAGTAAATGTGAGTTTAACAAGAGCCCAGGTGTTTTTAGATCAAAGGTGGTTTGGGGCATTAAATTAGTTTCCTGAGGGTGCTGTGACAAACCAGCACACTTGACGCAGATTTATTCCCTACAACCCAGGACAGGGCCCGGCAGGGTACTTGCAGGTCCAGGCTCTTTCTGATCATGCTGCGGAGTCTTTCCTTGCCGCTTTTAGCTCTGGCTTCTGACCTCAGGGCCTTTCGCTTTCTCGTCCTTTTGTGTATGTCTCTCTTCTGTGAGCTGCCTGATCATCTAGGACAATCTCATTTCTAGTTCCATAATTACGATAATCTATGAGATCATTTTCCCAAATGCAATCCCACTTGCAGGTGCTGGGTTGTAAGCATATCTTTTGGGAGGCCTCATCATTCAGCCAGGTAACATCATCATGGCAATAACTCCTGGATGAATGGGAGGAGGGCGTGGATGCAGAAGCTGCAGGCTGAGTTCCCTAGCAGCTGATGAGAAGGAAGACAAGGAGAACCATGGCAGAGACCATTGATATACACAGCGGGCTCTCCCAAGCACTCACTGGTACTGGGAAACTCCATGGCGTTAAGAATCAGGGCAAAGGTCACCTGAAAGTACTACAGGTTAGGGGGAGAACACTCACAAGGTAACAGAGTTAAAATGACAACGTCGCCTCTCAACGGAGGCGAGCGCTCTGAAAGGCTGAAGAGACTTAGTTCATTTTCTGAATTGGATTAGTTTGATATGAAGCTCAGATCTCCTCTCTAAAATACAGTGACATGCTCTTCCCCCACCCTTGCACTTGAAGTTTGGACAAGCCACCATGGCAGAACGGGATTATTTCAGACTTAGATGTTTCTTTAGCATCAGGTGGCCATACTGCCAGGCTCCAACATTGGAGTTAGCTCTGAGTCCCTTCTCACCACCTACAGCCATCCCAGACACCTTCTCTGGGATACCCTCCCTCTACTGAAATCCTTCATTCTAATTGTTCCTGTTATTTCCCAGACAGACAGAAAGGCGTTCTGTCCCTTCAGACAGACATTTCTCTCCTTGGAAACCATTTCAGGAGTCCTCAGAATTTGAGTCTTACTGAGAACTGTTAACCCCAGCATGCCTTTCTAAACAGAATCCAACCCACACCCTTAAAACATGTTCGAGTTAGCAAGCTGGTAAACTCGTCTGCACAAGTTTGTCTCTGCACTTCACTCAGTGTATGGCAACGTTCCCCAAAGGATAAACTCACACGAGTCGGGGAAATCTTAGGTGCATTCTTCCACAGAGCGGGACTGGAGTGGCATGGGAGGCAAGATCTCAGGTTAGGTCCCCACTGCCAGTCCAAGGACCATACTGAGGAACAAGTGGACTTCCCTGCAGCGCTCTCTGATGGCTTCGCATCCGACAACACACCTTGGAGCAAATTCCTGGAACAGCCACATCCTGGCTCCCTACTAGTGACCCCACTTGACACCAAACCCCACAGCCTTACTTATATAATGGCAGAAACATGCCTCCAGTGCTCAAGAGTTTCAAAACAGGACTGATAGCTGTAATAAAAGAGGGTGAGAGAAACGGAACCGAGCCTATAGCACTGCCTTACATGTGTGCCCCATCTTCATTCACGTCTGATAGAGATGCTGGCCATTCACCTACACGAGTGGGTTAAGTGGGATCCACAGAAGCTAAGGTGCCGGCCTCTGCTGAAGGGGTAATAGCTATGATGGAGAGGATGAAAGCCAGCAATATGAAAAGCTAACTTCTGCTGAGCACTTTCTCCATGCAAGGCCCCGTGCTGAGTGCTGCATACACACCATGACACACCGCCAAAAGCAAAGTGGGAGTCACTAAAAGATGCTGAGAAGAAAGAGAAGGCATGTCATACTCCACAGTGAGGGCCAATAAAGTGTTAATAGGAGGGGAGAGGACAATTCTCACAATTCCAAAACAACTCAGAAAGCTTGGCAGCTTAGTGAACATCCTTGCTAAGTCAACACCTTAAATCACATGGGGGTGGGGGGTGGGGATGCCTGCCGTCCTTCTTTGTTGGTACCTGTCACCTGATGCAGGGCTCTATCCTGCTGTCCTGGGAGTGACAGCCCAGATAAGGAGGGACTTCCTCTGATGGGTCCTCCTGTTTCACCCAGTACTGCGCAGCCTATCAAAGGTTGCCACATGTACCCGATACCTCTCCAGACAGCACCGCCATACCTCCTTTTCTGTTACAGGACTTACAGAAAGAAGTTTGCTCACATGAAGTAGGCATAGTTACATGAAGCCGGTAATTTATACACTATTACACAGAGAAGGAAGGGTCAGCGGCGACTGCCTTTCCCTTGTTGGGCCCGGGACAACTTCAAGCCAGTGATCTATAGTAAAAGACTGTACAGGCTGCCACTGTGGTGATCCTGATGGGCGGACTCAGTATACAGCGGAATTCACAACTGACTGCAGCCTGGGTACATTAAGTCTCTAAGTATCCACAATAATTTTCAAAAGGCTTGGGGCTGGAGAAATGGCTCAGAGGTTAAGAGTAGGTACTGCACTTGCCGAGGACCCAAGCTTGGTTTCTAGCACCACATCTGGTGGCTCACAACCACCTATAACTGCAGCGCCAGAGGATTACACTCCTCTGAGTGGGCACCTGCACTCACATGTGCCTACCCATTCACATTCAAATACCTAAGAAGCAAAACAAAGCTTAAAAATAAATAGAAGGCTTGCAGCATTAAAACTACTTATCCTCTCATTATAACCCACGTTTAATGCTCATATTACCTCCCTGAACTTGTATGTACTTGAGTTTTAGACCTTAATCTATAAAATGTAACTTCAATTTTTGGAGCTGGTCTTATAGATTTTTCTTCTTTTCCTGCCCCCCACTTCCCGAGTTTCACCCCTAACACAGATAGGAGAGAAACAAGAACAGAAGGGCAAGAGATCCCTGAGTCTAATGTCTTCCCTTTTGTTTCTTCTTTGACCATGCCTTTAATCCCAGCACTTGGGAGGCAGGGGCAGGTGGATTTCTGAGTTCAAGGCCAGCCTGGTCTACAGAGTGAGTTCCAGGACAGCCAGGGCTGCTACACAGAGAAACCTTGTCTCAAAAAACAAAACAAAAAAAAACCCAACCAACCAACCAAACAAACAAAAAAACTGAACTGCAAACAAGCCCCTTAAATGACCAACAACTTTGCCTCTTGGAGCCCTCGTGTTTATATACTCTCTGAAAAGTCCCCATAATTCCAAATATTGCACAGTTGCAGAATCTGTCTGCAGCTGGCAAAACCATGCCTCTGCTAAAGCACGAGGCAAATCATGGTCAGCTGCCACATCCCCACACCTGGGCTTAAAACAAAAGCACATTCTTATAATATTTCTGTTTTTTAAAAGAAACCAAAATTCCAAAGTATCATTACAAGTTTTATTCTGTTTCTAAAATTTCATCTGTCCAGTGACTCACTGTCCTAAAATTTAAATCGTGATATGTCAGTACCCAAGGTCTCCGTGAAGCCTTCCATGTACTGCATCCGGGTGACCCTCCGGTTCTCTAGCACCCCTCCAGTCTGCTTGTTCGGATGAGGAAACTCCTAACACTAGAATCCTGGGAGGCAGAGTGCAAACTCTCCCTTCAGTCTGTGCATTTTCAGGATGGGGCCTCCTCTCGCTTCAGGTGCTGATCAAACCATCAGCTCCACCCACCCTCCCAAATTCACCTTGGGCAGGTGGTGTAATGGGGGACGGTAGTGGCTGAGTAACACACAGGACTTTATTTAGCTCTAACTGTGTTAGAGGACTCTGAGGTGACATCATCCCACTGCATCACCGTGCCCTCCCAAATATGACAAGGACAAAATGACAGCAAGAACAGAGCCTGGCAGTCAGAGCTTCAAGACAACGGGACAGCACAAGAAAACATATCTACCCAGACACAAATCAAAACTGCCCCTTTGAACAACGCTAAGAGGCGAGTTTCTTAGAAGTGTCATGGAGACACAGAGCTGACCCCTTTGGTCTGGAGAATAGTCGGAGTGGTCACTATGCATTAGGAGTTTCTGGGAGACAACTCTGGTACTTCTACCTTACTCTGTTTCACCTTCAACTTTCTCTCTACCTTCAACTGACAACCTCACATTTGTTATGGTTTCCCACAGAGTTCTAGACACAGGTGTCAAGGTGCAGAATCATCAGTTTAGGACTGAGCCCTAGATGTTCGCACTTTCCCTATACACACATTTCCATCTCCCACATTTTCCATAGTCCTTCCCCCCTCCCCTCTCCTCCCCTCCTTCCCCTCCCCTTCCCTTCCCCCTTCCCTTCTACTGTTAGCAGCAGTGATCCCTGAGAGAGGCCAGGTATGGTGGCATAGGCTTCGAGGCCTCTGGGGGTTGAGAAAGCCACTTCCTCCTAGAGCTTGGAACCCTGGGTAATCTGTGAAGTTGCTGAACTAGTGCACCAGAAGGTCTGAGAAGACACGCACATGGCTCTTTTGACTTACGGAAAGACTACAGAAACTCTGGCTGGCGTACAAATGGATGCATAATAGTCTAGACTGAGGAAAAACAAGAAGAAGAAAATGGCTGGGAGTGGAAGAGTCTATGAAGAACTACATTTTGGGGTGGCTTTTGCCAACTCCACCCCGGGAATTACTTTCATTAAAGCAGACCGCATCGGGGTGATGTGGAAAGCCTGTCACTCGGCACTGGGGAGCCTGAGGTGGGAAGATCATGGGTCAGACGCTAGCCTGGGCTACACTGAGAGGTAATCTCTCCACCACAACAGAACTCAGAATGTGAGTTTCTGGCACTCTTTTGGTATTTAAATAGTTCCCCTGTTCAGATGTTCAAGAATTTACCTACCCGGTAAAAAAGTAAAACTCCTCACACAAACCCAAGCCGTAACAGACAAAAGCCCACAGGATGCTGTTTAGAACAACCATGCTTTAAGTACACTCATCTAAAAATAACCTAAATACAGGTTATGTTACTTGAATACTCTAGTTTCTGCCCCTGCTTTCGTTTTTAGAAAACACGCTCACAGGCTCCACAGTGGGCGGAGCTTCACTGTGAACACTCAGGGCCTAAAATGGCCACCGGGCTGGGCCTGCACACTCAAGGCAGGGCACCTTCTGGGGACATTCTTCCCTCCAGACAGAGAACCATCTTTCCCCACCAATACTGGATTTGTTTGCTGAATACCCTGGTACATAATCACCAGAGCTTTTACTATCTCCCGAGCAAGGGAGCCTCGTGGGGAAAAACACATTATTTTTTAATGTAAGACGGTTATTAGAATTAAAAGGAAAACTCCTATTTATAAAAGAAGAAAACCACGTTGGCAGGTATTTCTTGAAGAGAAGTGCAAAGCATTTTGCCAGAAATTAATAAACAGAAAAATGTCCTAAAACAAACAAACAAAAAGTCTTTTAATTGGTTTCCTGGTAAAATGTAAAAACAAAACAAAAACCAAAAAGACAAATGCTGAAAAATATAATTGTCACCAAAGCAGGGTAAGAGTTCACTCAGAAGTGTATTTCTACCTAGGAAAGGCTGTGTCCTTCTAGGTGATGGACAGTGCATCTGTGCAAAAAGTCAACTCACGGTGAAGGGGGCTAAAGGCACTGCATAATCACTGGACCTTGGCAGGAAAAAAAATTGAAGGTCAGAATTGTTTTCTTCACCCGTTAGCACGGCCCTGAGGACAGCAGAGCACTAAGGCCCAGCCCTGGAACAAGTCCGCTCAGCCACCCACGTTAGTTAAGCAGAGTGACCCCTCTCCTGTCATTTCCCATGAAAGAAAAGGTGAAACCCAATTCTGCTAGAGGAAGGGGGACACATACAGGAGGTGTGATTCAACAAGCACACAGAGGATGTGACGGTGACACTTCCATCAAGCAGACGTGTGACTCAGAGCATTGAGGCAGTGGGGAAAATGGCTACTTGAGTCATGTCAGGGACCACAGGACCAGAAGGTGGGCATTTAAGCAGAAAGCGTGGTCTAGTTGTAAAAAAGGAGATCCTCATTCCCATTTAGGAGCCAATCATAATCCTGCCAGAGCTGATGAAAGGCTTCTGGGGTCACACAAACACACAGCTGGGAAGGCCCACTGTGCTTACACTGCAGGGAGGAATGGAAGGTGGGGTAGTGCCATTGCCGATCACCCTGCAAGCGTGCAGAGGCCAGGGAGGGCACCGGAGCCCTTGGAAATGGAGGCACAGCCCATTGTGAGCTGCCATATAGGTGCTGGGAACAAGTGATTTTAACCACGACGGCCATCTCTTAAGACGGCCCTAGTAAAGCCATGATTTATTTAGTGTGCTAAACCCCTGGTCACTTCAATACACACAGGGTAGAGCAGTGTAATGGTTGGAGCAGATACATTAAAACGAAGCTGGGAGATGGGGCCTCCAGTGCAGCTTCGTCTCAGCATGCATGCACATCTATGTGCATAAGGTTGAGAGAGGCAGGGACTCACCATTTACCAGTTGCCTGCCATGCTGTAGCTACTGCTCAAATTATCACTCAATGTTTCAAAATAGACCAATACAAGCTTAGGATGGAAAAACTCAGCTTACCAGGACTTTGCTCACCTCACAAGCCTGGAAAATGACCCAACTGGTTAGGGAGACTAGGTTTATCTGACTCTAGTATCCTCATTCCAGTGTATTAAGCTCATATGCTCAGAAAAATAGACCCAGTAATTAATAGCTATAAGCCCAAACGCCATGGGATTAAGTTACTTTTAGAAACTTTTTGCAACAACAGAAAGGTATTCTTTTTTTTTTTCATTCATTCTTTTAAGAAAGATTCTCTGATCTGTCTGCTGTTAACACTGTGTCAGTGTTAACACCACTATCAAAACCACGTTTAGCAGCCTGAATTTTAGTAAGGAGATGTGTGTTTAGGAGCACGCTAAGGTCAGCGATTTGTGCCAGATTTATTCTCGATTTGTGCAAGCTAGAAACTTATGCAAACGAAGCCACTTAATATTCATTGTACGTATCATATTACCTTGCAAAGGAAAACGCCCACAAACACATAATGCACTGCTTGTCAGTCTCCTGTTCTTGGGCCCATCCCTCCTATCCACAGCCCAAGGAAAGCTTTGTTCCAGAGGCTTCTGGAAGCATGCTCCTCTGAGGCTTTTTGCTCTCCTTACAGGGTTCTTTCTGGCTTCCCAAGTCATTTCTTTTCTTAAAAGGCTCAATACTCAACCACACTCTTCCTATATTCTAATGGGAAACCTCTTCGTCTTTTCCGGAGCTGGCCTTCCCCTTCCTAAGGGGTTCAGATGAAAGGTGGCAGCTTCAGTGCTTTATGCTCAGTGCCCCTAGGATACAACTTGTCACCTCCTTCTCAGGGTCCCCATGGTTTCACAGCTCTGGTAACACTATGCCAGCATCAGGCACTCCTTCTCCTGCGAGACAGCTGACTGCCATTTCCTCTCATTTGCCTACTTGCTACCCCAAACAGAGGCCTGCTACTCCGGGCCCGGCCCTTTTCTTGGAGGACTGTGGCAGCTTTCTTCCTCATTTCCTCTCTTCCCAACCTCCTCTAAGCTATGCACAAGGACAGGCTCTTCAGGTACGGCCATGACATTTCCTTGTTCAAAGAGCCTTTACGATACCATTGATTAACACATTCCAATTTCCTAGTTGGCATTCAAGATCATTATTGTTCAGCAGCAGACATTCTCCAGGTCTGTTTTGCTCTGGACACCTGTACAGACCAGTTCTAACTCAACTGGACTTGATGCCTTTCATGGATTACTTTCTGTGCTCTCTCAGTCTTCCTCTCTGCCTACTGCAAAAAGCCTCCTCCAATCAATTACCAGACTGTTTTTTACATTTACGTCCCGGAGACACATACACACACACACACACACACACACACACACACACACAGCGCTGTGTGTGTGTGTGTGTGTATGTACTTCTTGTTCATCTTTTCAAGATCTATCAACAGTCCGAGGGGGAAGTGTCAGTTGTTTTCCGGTTGAATTCTTTAGTCCCTCTAGTGGGGCCATCCTTATGGCAGCTCCTTGATAAACATTTGCTGCCTAACATTGACAGAATTTCATAAAGTTCACAAGCCCGTTTGCAGATCTGTGGTCTCATTTGTTTTTATATGAGACTTATGTTGTAACAAGTGGTGGTCAGGTCCTGTAATCTGATTTCTAGTGCTTAATGCAGTTCCTGGGGCTGCCATTTGGTGTTCTAGCCCATAAATCACACAAAAGTGTTTGTGTTTCTTCAATTGCTTTATTTTAGAACAACCAAAGTCGTCTGGGCTACAAAGCCAAGAGATTATTTCAAATCAAAAACTTCTCTTGGCAAACTGCTTCCTCTCCTCCCTGCCTATGGGTAACATACATAAATTTTAAAAGGTCTCCATTGCAAGTGACAGAAATGGAAAAATGAAAATTTAAAGTTAGATTTGATTTTGAAAATGAGAATGATGTAAGTCAACTTCCAGCTCCTTACGTTGATTACCAACAGCAAATCGCTGACAGCTGAACAAATAGTTCCTTGCTAAAATACTAGACATGACTAATATAATAATTATAAAAGCATAAAAATCTCTTTGAATACTCAAGAATCTCAGAGCAGTTCAATAAAATAATAATAAATGAATCCAGAGGCCTTATGATTGTGTATCAACTGAAAGCATAATTTTAACAAATGTTAAAAGTGGACAAGAATTAAAATTCGAATTGAAAAGCAAGAACTTTGAAATGTCAGTGACTGTGGTCTGTCCC